>WWET01005535.1:5636-19775 GCA_011038615.1 Limnodynastes dumerilii | reverse complement strand
GTGAGTTTCAAAAAAATAACGCCCTTAAGGACCACATTCCTGCCCAGCAACGAGAGGGGCAAGGTCATCCAATGTTGAAGCAAAGCAGTGATGGTTTTAAGAACACCAGTATAATTTACTCTATAAAGGTTGCTAATGGAACGTGGGATCTGAACCCCTAAATACTTGAACTGCGGTCCCGCCACCTTGAAATGATCAGAAATAAAGGATACATGAGACTGGGGCGTAGAGTCAGTAAGTATCATGGCTTCTGATTTGGAGAAATTGACACGGAATCCCGCAAACAAGCCAAACCGAGAGATGAGATTCAGGATAGCTGGGATGGAATGGAGAGGATCAGAGACAAATAGCAACATATCGTCTGCAAACATAGCAAGTTTGCATTCGGTATGTCCAATATCTATACCCCTGTATTCTGGAAGCTTGCGCAAAGCAATGGCCAGCGGCTCCAAAGCCAATGCGAATAGCAAGGGCGATAAAGGGCACCCCTGCCTAGTACCTCGCTGAATAAAAAAATGATCTGAAAGGAGGCCGTTACCCGCAACTTGCGTATAAGGATCTGAATAAATTAGGGTAATGAAGGAGATAAAGTCTGCAGGGAAACCAAAATTAAGGAGAGTCAGCCGAAGATGATCCCAAGTCACCAGATCGAAAGCTTTTTCCGCGTCCAGCGAAAGGACCATCTGCGGCGGACAGTCCCCACACCCCGCTGCCTGTTGGACTATGGCCAAAACCTTTCGGATATTTGCAACAGAGTGTCGACCCCAGATGAAACCCGTCTGGTTATCGTGAATCACTGAAGGCAGAATAACCTTCAGCCTTTCCGAGAAAATTTTTGTTAAAATTTTATAGTCCGTATTCAGTAAAGATATGGGCCTATATGACGCGGGCATCGTCGGGTCTCTCCCCGGCTTCGGGAGCACTTTGATCACTGCAGCATTAAAATACAGAGGTATAGACTTATTAGTTAACAAATAGTTGAAAAAATCTCGCAGCAATTCTCCTATCTCAGGGGCCAGGATTCGATAAAACTCTCCACTTAAGCCGTCCGGGCCTGGAGCCTTAGAAGCGTTTAGCAGCTTAACGGTAGCCTGTACTTCCTGCAGGGATATTGAGGCAATTAAAGAATGTGCATGCGATTCTGAGATCTGCGGCAAAATCATGTTATTACAGAAAGAGCCTCGGGCACCCTGATCAATATCATCTTGGCTATATAACTGTTTGTAAAAGCTACGCATTACCTCTAAAATTTGCTGACTCCTGTATTGATATTTCCCTTGGCTATCTCTCAGTTTGGCTATATACACGGGCCTTCGGTCTCCCTGCAATAGATTGGACAATAAACGACCCATTTTATTACCCCACTTATAGAATCTGTAGCGGCGCTGGGCAATAGATCTATCGGCCAGTTTTCCCATGACCCCTTCAAGATGTGTCTTCTTATCATTATAGGCTTGGAGGGTACGCTGATCAGGATGTGAAACATATTTACTAAATGCCTCAGACAGCTCTGTCCTAGCAGTATTATATTCTAATAAGGTCTCCCTCCGATACTGTGATACGAAAGAAATAATGTTGCCTCTAGCTACTGCCTTATATGTTTGCCACATAAGCTGGGGATTGTCAGTATGTTCTACATTAGAATACTTAAATGTTGCCCAAGAGGCCTTTAACATGTTACGGAATTTCGGCGAGTTGGTAAGATATGTTGGAAAACGCCATAATCCGCCAGCTCCACCCGCATAGGAGGCATCCAACCGAAACCACGTTATCGCATGATCGGACAAAATAATGGGTTCAATTTCAGTATGTAAGATTCTAGGTAATAGGGACTCAGAAATCAGTAGATAATCCAGTCGGGATAAAGTTTTATAAACGGTTGAAAGACATGTAAAAGACCTATCAGAAGGGTGTCTGGCTCTCCAAATATCCACCAAATGCAAACGTTTTGCGAATTGCATGACCCCTAATGCAGGTAATTTTTTAGTGGTGCGCTGGGGATATTGTTTATCTAAGAGGGATACAGCAATAAGGTTGAAATCGCCTCCGACCACCAGGGGACATATAATATATGCATATAGCTTATTGAGAAGTGAGTTAAAGAAGGCTTTACTGTAAACATTTGGGGCGTACAGATTGCATATAACTAGCCTCTGTCTATTCAAGGTGACATCTAAGATCATGAATCTGCCATCTTAAGATTTTGGTTGGGTGTGGATTTCGCTTTGGACACTCTTTTTAATCAAGACCGCTACCCCTCTAGATTTGGAGTTGAAAGGGGCAGCACCCAGTACTTTATCCCCCCCCATTCAACTTTTGCATTTCTTTATCAAGCAAGTGAGTCTCTTGGAGAAGGACAACGTCCAAAACTAATTTTTTAATATACACAAAAATACGCTTTCTTTTTATTGGGGAGTTTATCCCTCCAACGTTCCACGTTGCGAATTTTAAATTAGCCATAATCATCTAAGCCTAAAACAGAGTAAGTACAGATACATGTGAACATAAACCACCATTGGCGAGAGGAGGTTAGCAGAAAGAAAAACACCGGGACTACATTCGAGCAGAACTTATTATCACCACGGAGGCAAGGGGAGGGAGGGCAGAGCACGGGGGGGACCTGCGAGGACTGTAATCCTCCTATAAACCAACATTTCAACGTTAATAAGATTGTTAGACAATATAATCTAGACTTAAACTTACTAAGCTTCCACTTTTGTGGGGAAGCATTACTAAAAATCAAACAACAGAGACTAAAAAAAAACATCATCTCTAACCATACGGTATGCATAGGACTTCCTTACTTCTACCAAACTAATAAAAGTAATGTGAATAATGGGCGTGCTTATGCCTTATGTCCATCCTTAATGTCAGGACAGTGCCGTCAGCGAGGCAGAGAACTTTCAGGCCACAATTAAAACAACGATAAATATAAGGCCCCAGCGGATAGTCCCAAACGAATCTTGAAGCTTGAACCTTAATCCGTCAGTCGGCTTGGGCTGTCCATGTAGAGTCTTGTGGATCCACACTCTCTTGCTTGAGGAAATTTTGGGCTGCCGCCGGCGATGCAAAATCTTTGTATTCCTTCCCTTGAAATATGCGCAATCGCGCCGGATACATCAGGGCAAACTTACGACCAGACTTCGCCAAAGCAGAGCAAACTGGGACAAAATCCTTCCGTGCTTTAGCCACATCAGCAGAATAGTCCTGAAAAAATCTTAACTTTGCTCCCTCCCAGATAATCTCAGGGATCCGCTTGGTGGCCGCCCATATTACAGATTTATGCAGGAAGTTGAGGATCCAAAAAATAACAGGACGCGGTCTGGCGTTGACATTATCTCTGGGGGACCCAAACGATGAGCCCTCTCCACCACGATACCTTTGCATTGATCTTTCACCTTGAGGAGATCAGGTAGGGAATCAGTAAGGCTCTTCTCGCCACATAGTGGTTCCGTGTCTTGTTTATTGTCATTAGTATCCTGACTTTTCTGTATTAGTCTCCCAACCTTTTCCCTGCTACGCTGTGTGAATGTGAACACTGTTTAGTAGATTCCCACTGTCACGGTGTCTATTCTTTTATTTTGTCTTGTAGTATTTCTTTTTCAGTGAAACTGCGCGCCTAGGATAACGGCTTGTTTATCTGGGCGCAGCACAACTCCATCCCCACCTCTAGGGGCCCTGGCGAAGACTCCCAGATTCCCTGCTGCATGCTAGGTAACCAGTTTCATAACACCATGGTGTCATTAATAGCCTTGACCATAGCATCATAAGTGATTGGCAGTGTAGGTGCGACATCCAGAGGATCTGAGGGTCCAGGGCCACCGTGTGAGAGCTGTGCAGAGGGACTGGCATGAGCTATGTGAAGATCTGCCTGTGCAGCAGCAAGTGAGGCCTGTGGGCTGTGCGATGGTACTGCAGCTGATGGAGCAGGGGAAGTGTCCCTAATCCCCCAGAGTTGGCTGGCCTGCGTGGGGAAGAGGGCTGCTCGAGGGTAGGAGAAGATGACGGGGAGCTTGCTGGGACTGAGGGCTTTTTGCGCCTCAGAGATTCATCTGGCGCCGCTGCAGCGGTAACCGCCGCCATCTTGGAACCTGCCCGCTGTCCCTCCTGCCGCGTTCTCTGGGTTTTGGGAGGCATTGTGGGATGAAGGTATCTTTCCATAAGGTGCCTTGGTGGTCTAGGCAGGCTCCGCTGTCCTCCGCCTCACCTCCGGATGCTGTATTGCAGGGTAAATGACCGCTTTGTGGATGAAGCCGGCAGAGCACAACGACGCAGCGGCCTCTCACATGCCTGCCGGAACCGGAAGCCCAAGGGTCTCTTCTTATATGTTTAAATGTAATGCAGATGTGCTGCAGGGACTGTATTTTTAAACCTCCCGGCCCCTGGCTCGTGCAGTGAATAAATTATGACGTCACTGAGTGTGGGGGAGGGGGGGCGGTAGTTTTCTCACACGGCCCTTCAGAAGTGGTCTAAGCCCAGCATAGTAAAGAAACACACAGTAAGTAATATTATAGAGTTTAAGCAATACTATCAGTACAATAAATTCAGGTATGTCAAGTTATAATTAAATATAATATCTCCCAAGTATGAGAAAAAGCTTAATTTAAGCGTTCATCTAACCAAATAAATGTTTACAAGATAATATCTTTTCTATTTACCACAATAAATAGATGAAAAAAGAGTTTCTGTAATTAAACAATTCAAATGTAGTTCATAAAATTGTCCTATATGCTGAATGGTGTCCCTATTTTTTCATCTGCTTTTCCAGCTGCTCCTCTACCTTTTCCAGTCGGCACTTTTAATACTTCACAGCTCACACTGTCCACAGTTCTGTCAGTCTCTTCTTCAATATCTCCTACAATACCCCTTTCTTCACCTCAACTATTCTCCTTCTCCAATCCTTTCCAACACTTCCACCTTAGCTCTTCTCCGTCTTCTGTCCGTTAATCGCTCCTCTGATATTTCTGCATCCTCCATCTGCTGTTTTCAATTCTCCTCTCCTATACCTCTGCCTCCCTGGATTTCTCTATGACACCTCAGCTTTCTCCTCTGGTCCTCTGCTGCTCACAGTCGCTCGCTTTCACCTTCTCCCCTCACTATCAGAACCACCAGCCAGACCACAGCTTCAAGTGCTTTCTCTCGCTCCTCAGATACCACCGTCACCGACACCGCTACTACAGCTTTTCTATTCCCTCACACAGACTCTCCCGGCTCCTTCAGCACTTTTCTCTCCACTCCACTTACAGCCTCCTCACACCAACACCGCCTTCCTTTACCGTCCGTCCTCTCCACACTGCCCCTCACTCTGTCACCTCACAACCTGTTCTCCTCTCACTTTCATCACGGCCCAACCAACAGCTTTTTCAGCTGCTTCACCTCGCGCCCCACTGAATACTCCAGTGCTCCCTCGCGCTGCCCAGCACATCCCTCTCAGCTGGTGGTTGCTAGGCAACCACCCGCACGCCACTTCCGCAAGCCTCCAATCGCGCACTGGTCAGCCCCCGTAGTGGGGTATTACACGAGGACTAGTGTCCTGGGCATGACAGAGAGGAGGCCAGGGGCTATTCCAGGCCCCCTCTCTGTCTGGGCCCGGGACACTAGGCCCGGCTGTTCCCCCCTGATGGCGGCCCTGACCTTATATAGATAGCTCAGACTCCCAGGGGGAGTAGCACATGTAACCCCTGCACATGCCACAAGGAATCCATTGCTGTGTTTGGCAGTGTCACCACTTTCAATGTCAGCAGCGCAGACGCATTATCATCATGAGTACACACAAAGCCAGAACTTGAAGGAAGAGCAGTGGAAATAGGTGGGAGGTCCCAGGTACAGTAGCACTGACACAACTTCCCCAGGGACTATATAGTCCTCAGATCTGCCTCACGCATGCAATGTACCCCATTCACACCAGCCTCTTGTTCCCTCCTGAGGTATCAGTCAGTAGCTAGCATCGTTCCTTTGGTCATGTTACAAGTCATCAGCTGCATGCATAGAGTAGGGGGGGACAGGGTCATTCTTATGGAAGAAGGAGCAGGGGTCACCGCATGCTATCAGCCCTGACTGCTTGTAGTATTGCAGCTTTCCTATGTTTCTCTGCTCTCTACGTAATCCTACATGATCAAGGTTTGATGAGAAATTCTCACCGGCAGTCTGAGGGAACTGCAGTTCACATTCAGCTGCAGGGACTGTATTTTCAAACCTCCCGCCCCCTGGTTCGTGCAGTGAATAAAGTATGACGTCACTGGGTGAGGGGGCGGGAGTTTCCTCGCACGGCCGTTCAGAATATAACTATAATTACAGCAAATTAACTTATCATTTCCATGTGTACCCCCCCTCTACCCCAAAATACCCCCCAGCCCAGCAGGAGGAGGTAATATAGCTGACTTTTCCAGCACACAGAGGAAAATCTATGTGCGAGAGACGTCGGCCATGTTTCTCCTCTCATGTGAAGGCAGTTTCAGTGCACCCAGCAGAGGGCGCTTACTTGACATGCGCAACGTTATGAGCTTTGTGACATTTCCTATCTCTATAATTGGCACATTTTTCTAAATTGTAAATAAACTGTAATTTTCTCTGAAATTTGACCCCCAAAGGCCCTCCCCTGGCACATTAGCTAACAAAAATACAGCTAGTGAAAATACCCTTTCTGTACTGAGTTATGCCTTCCCAATTAAATGTTAATGTAATGTGGATTATTAAAACAGGAAGTTCAAAATTTTCCACTTTAACCTGTACTCGTTTTTTCATTTTTAAGTATTTCACTATAAATTAGTATGCAGCACAAGGGGAAAATTTCATCTTAATGCGTCAAATATTTTCTGAGCTATAGCCCCTCAAATACCATGCCCCCCCTCTGACCAAAAGTCAATGGCGGAATGCAGTTTATTATAGTCAACCTTAATATAAGGGCACAACTGTGGAGGCACATATGATGGGAGTACTAGGGGGGAGATGGGGGCATATGATGGCTGGTACTGGGGTAGAATGGAGGCACATATGATGGGAGTACTAGGGGGGAGATGGGGGCATATGATGGCTGGTACTGGGGTAGAATGGAGGCACATATGATGGGAGTACTAGGGGGGAGATGGGGGCATATGATGGCTGGTACTGGGGTAGAATGGAGGCACATATGATGGGAGTACTAGGGGGGAGATGGGGGCATATGATGGCTGGTACTGGGGTAGAATGGAGGCACATATGATGGGAGTACTAGGGGGGAGATGGGGGCATATGATGGCTGGTACTGGGGTAGAATGGAGGCACATATGATGGGAGTACTAGGGGGGAGATGGGGGCATATGATGGCTGGTACTGGGGTAGAATGGAGGCACATATGATGGGAGTACTAGGGGGGAGATGGGGGCATATGATGGCTGGTACTGGGGTAGAATGGAGGCACATATGATGGGAGTACTAGGGGGGAGATGGGGGCATATGATGGCTGGTACTGGGGTAGAATGGAGGCACATATGATGGGAGTACTAGGGGGGAGATGGGGGCATATGATGGCTGGTACTGGGGTAGAATGGAGGCACATATGATGGGAGTACTAGGGGGGAGATGGGGGCATATGATGGCTGGTACTGGGGTAGAATGGAGGCACATATGATGGGAGTACTAGGGGGGAGATGGGGGCATATGATGGCTGGTACTGGGGTAGAATGGAGGCACATATGATGGGAGTACTAGGGGGGAGATGGGGGCATATGATGGCTGGTACTGGGGTAGAATGGAGGCACATATGATGGGAGTACTAGGGGGGAGATGGGGGCATATGATGGCTGGTACTGGGGTAGAATGGAGGCACATATGATGGGAGTACTAGGGGGGAGATGGGGGCATATGATGGCTGGTACTGGGGTAGAATGGAGGCACATATGATGGGAGTACTAGGGGGGAGATGGGGGCATATGATGGCTGGTACTGGGGTAGAATGGAGGCACATATGATGGGAGTACTAGGGGGGAGATGGGGGCATATGATGGCTGGTACTGGGGTAGAATGGAGGCACATATGATGGGAGTACTAGGGGGGAGATGGGGGCATATGATGGCTGGTACTGGGGTAGAATGGAGGCACATATGATGGGAGTACTAGGGGGGAGATGGGGGCATATGATGGCTGGTACTGGGGTAGAATGGAGGCACATATGATGGGAGTACTAGGGGGGAGATGGGGGCATATGATGGCTGGTACTGGGGTAGAATGGAGGCACATATGATGGGAGTACTAGGGGGGAGATGGGGGCATATGATGGCTGGTACTGGGGTAGAATGGAGGCACATATGATGGGAGTACTAGGGGGGAGATGGGGGCATATGATGGCTGGTACTGGGGTAGAATGGAGGCACATATGATGGGAGTACTAGGGGGGAGATGGGGGCATATGATGGCTGGTACTGGGGTAGAATGGAGGCACATATGATGGGAGTACTAGGGGGGAGATGGGGGCATATGATGGCTGGTACTGGGGTAGAATGGAGGCACATATGATGGGAGTACTAGGGGGGAGATGGGGGCATATGATGGCTGGTACTGGGGTAGAATGGAGGCACATATGATGGGAGTACTAGGGGGGAGATGGGGGCATATGATGGCTGGTACTGGGGTAGAATGGAGGCACATATGATGGGAGTACTAGGGGGGAGATGGGGGCATATGATGGCTGGTACTGGGGTAGAATGGAGGCACATATGATGGGAGTACTAGGGGGGAGATGGGGGCATATGATGGCTGGTACTGGGGTAGAATGGAGGCACATATGATGGGAGTACTAGGGGGGAGATGGGGGCATATGATGGCTGGTACTGGGGTAGAATGGAGGCACATATGATGGGAGTACTAGGGGGGAGATGGGGGCATATGATGGCTGGTACTGGGGTAGAATGGAGGCACATATGATGGGAGTACTAGGGGGGAGATGGGGGCATATGATGGCTGGTACTGGGGTAGAATGGAGGCACATATGATGGGAGTACTAGGGGGGAGATGGGGGCATATGATGGCTGGTACTGGGGTAGAATGGAGGCACATATGATGGGAGTACTAGGGGGGAGATGGGGGCATATGATGGCTGGTACTGGGGTAGAATGGAGGCACATATGATGGGAGTACTAGGGGGGAGATGGGGGCATATGATGGCTGGTACTGGGGTAGAATGGAGGCACATATGATGGGAGTACTAGGGGGGAGATGGGGGCATATGATGGCTGGTACTGGGGTAGAATGGAGGCACATATGATGGGAGTACTAGGGGGGAGATGGGGGCATATGATGGCTGGTACTGGGGTAGAATGGAGGCACATATGATGGGAGTACTAGGGGGGAGATGGGGGCATATGATGGCTGGTACTGGGGTAGAATGGAGGCACATATGATGGGAGTACTAGGGGGGAGATGGGGGCATATGATGGCTGGTACTGGGGTAGAATGGAGGCACATATGATGGGAGTACTAGGGGGGAGATGGGGGCATATGATGGCTGGTACTGGGGTAGAATGGAGGCACATATGATGGGAGTACTAGGGGGGAGATGGGGGCATATGATGGCTGGTACTGGGGTAGAATGGAGGCACATATGATGGGAGTACTAGGGGGGAGATGGGGGCATATGATGGCTGGTACTGGGGTAGAATGGAGGCACATATGATGGGAGTACTAGGGGGGAGATGGGGGCATATGATGGCTGGTACTGGGGTAGAATGGAGGCACATATGATGGGAGTACTAGGGGGGAGATGGGGGCATATGATGGCTGGTACTGGGGTAGAATGGAGGCACATATGATGGGAGTACTAGGGGGGAGATGGGGGCATATGATGGCTGGTACTGGGGTAGAATGGAGGCACATATGATGGGAGTACTAGGGGGGAGATGGGGGCATATGATGGCTGGTACTGGGGTAGAATGGAGGCACATATGATGGGAGTACTAGGGGGGAGATGGGGGCATATGATGGCTGGTACTGGGGTAGAATGGAGGCACATATGATGGGAGTACTAGGGGGGAGATGGGGGCATATGATGGCTGGTACTGGGGTAGAATGGAGGCACATATGATGGGAGTACTAGGGGGGAGATGGGGGCATATGATGGCTGGTACTGGGGTAGAATGGAGGCACATATGATGGGAGTACTAGGGGGGAGATGGGGGCATATGATGGCTGGTACTGGGGTAGAATGGAGGCACATATGATGGGAGTACTAGGGGGGAGATGGGGGCATATGATGGCTGGTACTGGGGTAGAATGGAGGCACATATGATGGGAGTACTAGGGGGGAGATGGGGGCATATGATGGCTGGTACTGGGGTAGAATGGAGGCACATATGATGGGAGTACTAGGGGGGAGATGGGGGCATATGATGGCTGGTACTGGGGTAGAATGGAGGCACATATGATGGGAGTACTAGGGGGGAGATGGGGGCATATGATGGCTGGTACTGGGGTAGAATGGAGGCACATATGATGGGAGTACTAGGGGGGAGATGGGGGCATATGATGGCTGGTACTGGGGTAGAATGGAGGCACATATGATGGGAGTACTAGGGGGGAGATGGGGGCATATGATGGCTGGTACTGGGGTGGAGGGGAGGCACATATGATGGGAGTATTAGGGGGGATATGATGCACAGTATTGTATTGTTTGCTCAAAAGCAGCATCAGGTGCTGTGTAAATCGATACTGGGGGGGAAGTGAGGCACATGATGGGAGTACCAGGGGGAGATGGAGGCATATGATGGCTGGTACTGGGGAGGAATGGAGGCACATATGATGGGAGTATTAGGGGGGATATGATGCACAGTATTGTATTGTTTGCTCAAAAGCAGCATCAGGTGCTCACAAGTGTAAATCGTGTGATATGTTTGTTCACTTAATTTATGGTGAAATAGATCCTAAAGAGGAAGGGTATAGGAAGAATGTAATGTGCAACATCTGTAAAAAGAATATGGATCAGAAAATACAGCGTGATGAAGCCAAGAAAGGTTTTGAAGCCAAGAAAGGTTTAGAAAAGCAAGCAAAGAAAATGTTAGCAGTTTCTAATGCAAAGCACTCAAATGTCGATGAAGGTGTCACTGTGAGAATTAAAGTACCCGAAGTAGACAGAGCAAAAACTGATGCCCGCTCGATTAGTAGTAAAACAGAGGATGGCTTTTATAAACTTGGTACTAAAATGAGTATTTTAAAACAATTGTATGCAAAATCTGAATTCAGTGTTTGCAAAGAGAGATTTTTAACGAAAGAAGATGTCCCTGCTGTAGAAATATCCTTACGTCAAACAGCAATAAAACAATCCCTTGGCAGGGTTTCAGAAAATGTGACTGCAAATCTAAATGTACCACAAATAGGTGTGCTTGTCGCATAAACCAATTGCTATGTAATTCAAAGTGTCACCAATCTTTAGATTGCACTAATAAGTAAGCAACTAATTTGTTGATTGTTTGATTGTATTAACTTGATTCTTTAGATATCGAAAAATAAATTTTAGAAATAAACGTTAAAACATTAAAAATAAACGTTGCTGTTGTTCCAGCAAAGAAAAATAAATGTTAAAAATAAACGTTAAAATGTTAAAAATAAACGTTGCTGTTGATCCAGTAAAGATCTTATTTTCACTTTAACGAGTGCCTAGTAAGTAATGTACAGATTATCTAGGTAAGCAAAGATCTTATTTTCACTTTAACGAGTGCCTAGTAGGTAATCTGCAGATTATCTAGGTAAGCAACGATCTTATTTTTACTTTAACGAGTGCCTAGTAGGTAATGTGCAGATTATCTGGGTAATTTGCTGATTACCTAGGTAATTTTAGAAATGAAAATATTTTTCGGCACTTTAATGAATCACCCTAGTTAATCTGCACATTATCTAGATAATCTGCAGAATAAATGATTTCTGCACTTTAGCTGTAACATATATATATAAACATACACACAGTGCATACAGAAAGTATTCACAGCGCTTCACTTTTTTCCCATTTTGTTATGTTACAGCCTTATTCCAAAATGGAATAAATTATTTTTTTCCCCTCAAAATTCTACACACAATACCCCATAATGGCAATGTGAAAAAGTTTTTGGGAGATTTTTGCAAATTTATTAAAAATCAAAAAACAAGAAATCACATGTACATAACTATTCACAGCCTTTGCTCAATACTATATTGATGCACCTTTGGCATCAATTACAGAATCAGGTCTTTTTGAATATGATGCCACAAGCTTGGCACATCTATCTTTGGGCAATTTTGGCCATTCCTTTTTGCAGCACCTCTCAAGCTCCATCAGGTTGGATGGGAAGCATCAGTGCACAGCCATTTTCAGATCTCTCCAGTGATGTTCAATCAGATTCAAGTCTGGGCTCTGGCTGGGCCACTCAAGGACATTCACAGAGTTGTCCTGAAGCCACTCCTTTGATATCTTGGCTGTGTGCTTAGGGTCATTGGGGCAGATCAAGACCTACGTCTGCCGTCGTTTTTATGGCGTAAGAACGACATTTCTGAGGTCAAGAGCACTCTGGAGCAGGTTTTCATCCAGGATGGCTCTGTATATTGCTGCATTCATCTTTCCCTCTATCCTGACTAGTCTCCCAGTTCCTGCTGCTTAAAAACATCCCCACAACATGATGCTGCCATGACCATGCTTCACTATAGGGATGGTATTGGCCTGGTGATGAGTGGTACCTGGTTTCCTCCAAACAGAATGCCTGGCATTGATGCCAAAGAGTTCAATCTTTGTCTCATCAGACCAGAGAATTTTGTTTCTCATGGTCAAAGAGTCCTTCAGGTTCATTTTGGCAAACTCCAGGTGGGCTGCCATGTGCTTTTTACTAAGGATTGGCTTCAGTGTGGACACTCTAACATACAGGCCTGATTGGTGGATTGCTGCAGAGATGGTTGTCTCTCTGGAAGGTTCTTCTCTCTCCACAGAGGAATGCTGTAGCTCTGATAGATTGACCATCTAGGTCCCTTTTACCCCAATCGCTCTGTTTAGATGGCCAGCCAGCTTTAGGAAGAGTCCTGGTGGTTCCGAACTTCTTCCATGTACAGATGATGGAGGCCACTGTACTCATTGGGACCTTCAAAGCAGCAGATATTTTTCTGTACCCTTCCCCAGATTTGTGCCTTGAGACAATCCTGTTTCAAAGGTCTACAGACAATTCCTTTGACTTCATGCTTGGTTTCTGCTCTGACATGCACTGTCAAGTGTGGGACCTTATATAGACAAGTGTGTGCCTTTCCAAATCATGTTCAATCAACAGAATATACCACAGGTGGACTCCAATTAAGCTGTAGGAACATCTAAATCACATACAAACTTCAGATGGTTCATGCAAATCTTGTAAACATACAAATTGTGGTACTTCAAAACCAATATTTTCTTACATTATCCTCCTTGAACAAAATCTATGTCCTTTACATAAGACATATTTAGTGCTGCACCTCTACACTGGAATGACTTCCTTTCTTCAGTCAGACTCTCCCCCACATTGAGCGTTCACTCAAAATGCACCTGTTCAGGCTAGCCTACCCCTCTTCCACTTAACATCCTCATTGCATCCTACATCTATCCCCTTTTTTTCCTTCCTTTCCCCTTTCCTCCGCTCACACCAGCAGTCCACTTCCTTCCCCCTCCTTATGTCTTCTGTAAGTTTATCCCTCCCACTTAGTGTGTTAGCTCATGTGAGCAGGGCCCTAAATCCTAGCGTTATTCCCTCCTCTACCACTCCCCCCTCACTTTGTAGCCTCTTGTCCCCCTCTGCTACCTTTTTACCCCATCCCCACCTGGTGACTCTTTCTCAACCTCTCACTGCGCTCTATCCCTTCTTCTCTGATCTACCAATCTTGACACCTCGCATTTTGTCTTGCGTTCTGTGCTTGCTTCACTTTATTATATTTTTGAGATATTTTATATTTAGATTATATTTTATTATGTACTATGCTGTCCATCCCTGCCCTGTATGTCTGTACTGTATTTTGATTTATTTTGTATGGCGCTGCGGACACCTTGTGGCGCCTTAGAAATAAACGATAATAATATTAATAATAATAACAAGTTGTAAACAAAACTTATGAATAACCAGCTGTGAGGGCAGCTATAAAACTTTAAATGGATTTTCAGAATTATTACTTAGGAAGGTGACCTGG
>WWET01005534.1:60356-70961 GCA_011038615.1 Limnodynastes dumerilii | reverse complement strand
CCCATACGTACGTGTGCGGATCACTGCGGTTACGTTGCCAAAAGTTAAGGTAGGGTTTGAAAAGCGTATCTTGACAAAATACGTACATTCAAGGGGTGTGCCAAGGGGAGTGTATAGAAGGTACGCACGCGTAAATGCGCTACACGAGTAAACGTACGGCAAACGTAGTTCTGGATCTACCGCCTTATGGGGAATACTGAGGGGGGCTGGAGGCACATTATGGGGAATACTGAGGGGGCCTGGAGGCACATGATGGGGAATACTAAGGGGGGCTGGAGGCACATAAGGGGGAATATTGAGGGGGGACTAGAGGCACATGATGGACGATACTGAGGGAGGCTGGAGGCACATGATGGGGAATACTGAAGGGTGCTAGAGGCACATGAACACATGATGAGGGGGCTGGAGGCACATGATGAGGATACTGAGGGGGCAGACATGACATGATGGGGATCCTGAGGGATTGGAGAGACACTATGGGAATACTGGGGAGCTGGAGAGAAAGAGGAGGATGGAGATGATGGGGAGGGGGAGAGGATAAGGTGAATGGGGGAGATGGTTGTGGTACTTGTGGGGGGGGTGCTGGAAACACATGATGAGGGGGCTGGAGGCACATGATGAGGATACTGAGGGGGCTGGAGAGACATGATGGGGATCCTGAGGGATTGGAGAGACACTATGGGAATACTGGGGAGCTGGAGAGAAAGAGGAGGATGGAGATGATGGGGAGGGGGAGAGGATAAGGTGAATGGGGAGGAGGAGATGGTTGGGAATTATGAAGGGGATAAATAAATCATAAAGAGAATGGGGAGGGGGAGGTGATGATGAGAACTGGGAGATGATGGAGGGGGAGATGATGATGGTGAGGGGGGTGATGAGAATGGAAAGAAGAGAATGGGGATAACCACATGGCTTGGTCACGCCCCCCTTCGGCAGCGTGCCGCCACTTCATGGAGGCACAATCATATCTATTGTGCACAAAGGTGGGGCACACAAAGATGAGATGGGGGAATCAAGGGGAGGACTAAATTCTTGACCCCCTTAACATAAAGTTGTGACGCCTCTGACTACACCTTCTGGGCTTTTTCCAGACCTTTGTATCAAATGCGGAGGTTTGAAACTCCATATGGAAGAGGGGAGCCACTGTCACTTGCCTCTCTCGTATGGGGTTTGGAGGACTTCAGCGTCCAGAAACCACCCTTAACTGTCATGTAAGATCTGTCTGTCACGGTGTCTATACGCACACAGATCCGTACATAACAGCAAAATGCCACCCATTTTGCCTGCTTTGCATGGCAAATCCCACCTCCATTGGGGGATTTTCTATGCGGAGTGCAAGGACCTGGTGATTCAGTGTCCTTGAGCCTGCTTATATTCCCTGACTCCATGGATCACATACCTACTCCATTGAGGTTTCCAATCCCTTGGTTCCTGTGTTCTTGGTGCTCTACTTAATTCCTGTGTTCCAGCTCCCTATTTTACTCTCTGGTTCCAGTGTCCTCTGATTCTTGTCTAGTTTCTGCCTTTGTCACCTGTTGTCTAGCGCCTGTGTTCCTGGTCCTAGCATATCCAGCTGCTCTCTCTGGCATTTCCTGTTCATCATCTTTGCATCTCAGCACTTGCCAGAGGGCTGCAGCCTGTTATTTACCAGCGGCCAAGTCCATACCCTACCATCAGGGGCTCTGGTGAATACCTGGGACCGTATTTATACATAACCTCCTTTCCTGCCTAATTTACATTCCTCACTTCACCCAACTAAAAAGTGTTTATCTCTTTTACGGGAATTATAGTATTGCAATGTGAGAAGTATAATATAGTGTATAAAAATATTTTACTTCTTTATTACTGCATAAAAGGTATACTTAAATTTGACTTACTTTTATTATATTTATTAAGGCTTGCTTGAAGTGTCTGAAGTTCCTTTTGAAATACTTTTAATTGTTCCCGGACAGTATCAACCTCTGACAAAGAAAAGGTTAACATCAAATACACTGACATACTAATTATTAAATTGTATATTAGTAAATGTGCTTAAAAATGTTACAAAACTGCTAGCCTTTGCTCTCCTAATGCAGCTGTGTATTCATGCAATCATGTTATTAGATCAGCTGAATCATACGGATGATAACACATTGCTAATGTAATGTAAACATCAATATCTTTAGTGTCTAAAATGCTCCTAACTGCAGGTGACACCGCATACATTCTATGAACCAGGATGGTGCTCTCACAGATACATGCTCACATCTGTGAAAACATATTCCAAGTTCTACCTGTTCCATTCCTGAGGAAAAAAAAGTAGGAGACATTAGAACTTGAATGCACCTTGTATTTGTTCAGCACTTGTAATGCTAATTATGCAGTGTGCATTACATTAATAACCAGTTTTAAGTTATGAACATATTGATCTGTGGGAATATATCCAATGAGTACATTTTATGATTTTTAATAATATATAAGTGTAATAGATTGCATGGTATGGACTGGATCCAGAGTATGAAAATAAGATGAAATCAGGTGTAAAGTTGCCATGCTGAATTACAGTGGAGGCATATGTCATCTACTGCTAACAGTATTAGAGTTAAATTTTATTTTTCCTAACCTAAGTCTAAGTAACAGTTTAAAAGTAAATCTGTATAGATAAATGTTTGCAATATAGCAAGAGCAAGGTACAGTATTCTCTCTGCATGAAAAGAATTCATTTGACTCCCCTTGAAATTCAACATGATTTAGCCCAGGTGTAAATTTCAACTTGATTTATCTTAAACTCTGTTGACCGGATCCAGACCCCCGCATGATTTCCATACGTGCAAGGGTCTGTGCATCCGAGATAGAAAGGGAAGTGCACGAGCAGGGGCTGGCTGGCTGGCAAGTGTTAGCCTGGGGGGCAAGCCAACAGCAGTGGCCCATAACTAACGACCCATTCTTAAAGGGTGGTTGTCAGTAAACCACTGGTGCACTTTAGGGCTAACATTATTACACTGGTTATCCAGTGTATGGGTGGCTGCATCACCATCAGGAGTTTTAAAATCATCATAAGTGTCATTACTATGGTGTTATATCAGAGAATGCCTAAGGCATGACCAATTATATACCTCAATGTTACATATTAAGTAGCACAATCTAAAATGTTAATTAAATCACACAATGTAACAAATTATTAATTTGCATGATCTAACATATTAATTAGGTCACACAATGTAACATATTAATTAAGTGGCACTGACCTCCTATACCGCTTCTCATGCTACCTATACTGCTGTCTATCCTATTTTCACTATCATGCTACCATACTAGCAATTGCACTGCCCATACCATCTATCCTGCTGCACATCCTATTTATAACCATCAAACTGCCATTACCATCACACTGCCCATACCATCACACTGCCCATACCATCACACTGCCCATACCATCTATCCTACTGCACATCCTATTTATAACCATCAAACTGCCATTACCACCACACTGCCCATATTATCACAATGGCCATACTTTCTTATGGAATACTATCACACACACCGCCATCAGCATCACACGGGCCATACTTTCTTATTTCCATACAGTCACTCACCCACTGCCATTACCATCACACTGCTAATACATTTTTATGGCATACAATCACATACACATACTATCACACTATTCATACTTTCTTATACCATGCAATCACTCACACTGCCCATACCATCTCACTGTCCATACTTTTTTATGGCATACTATCACACACACACTGCCATTACCATCATACTGCTAATACTTTCTTATGGCATACAATCACACACACACACACACTGCCCATACCATCACACTATTCATACTTTCTTATGCCATGCAATCACACACACTGCCCATACCATAACACTGTCCATACTTTTTTATGCCATGCAATCATTCACACTGCTAATACTTTCTTATGGCATACAAGCACAAACACACTGCCCATACCATCACACTACTAATACTTTTTTATTGCATACAGTCAAACACATTGCCCCTACTTTCTTATTGCATACAATCATACACACACACACACACTGCTCATAGCATCACACTGCACCTACTTTCTTATGGCTTATAATCACACACACACACACACTAACAATGGGGGGAATGCTTTGTGTAGAAACTGCGATAGAATCTAAAAAAATTACAAAAATTCCATTATGTGTATAGATATCTATAACCAAATGTCACATATATCTAAAAGTTAAGGGCCGGATCCAGAACTACGTCCGTCTTTTAGACCGCATATACGCAATCTACGTATCGAAATGATACGCAGATTATGTACAATAGCTACTACGCATGCACAGTAGCTACTCTTTATTCAACTACGTCCGTCTATGGAAGATGGACGTAATTCTGGATCCGGCCCTAAGTTATAAAAAATAGATAGTAATAGATAATTAATACATAATTAGCTAATAGATAATTAGCTAAAAAGAGATTATGAAGGATACAAGATGACAATAGGGTGCACATATAAATAAAAACAAAAATTACAGCTTGAAAAAGGGTGACACATTGGTCCTGAAACATATCGTTGGCAACACTCCACACTAATTTCAGTCCACAACCGGTAACCCCTGATAGCTGACTGAGCCGTGCCTTATATTGAAGACTTTTACCATGTTTTTTTATTTCTGTATATATTATGCTTTCATGTGTTTTTATTTTTATGGATTTTGAATAAATATTCTTATATTAATACACGTCTTTTTCTCCTTTTTGGGATATTGGGCCTGATCCAGAGCTACGGCTGCCGTCGCTAGTATGGCGGCCGTAGCTGTAATGCGCATGCGCCGGGCAGATGTTGCCCGGCGTCACTATGGAAATGCCCGATCGTAGAGACGCCGTAGGGACGCTGGAGGGGACGTCCCCCAGCGTCCCTACGCTGAAGTTAGTATAGGGAGGCGGGGGGAGGGAGGGTAATGAGGCTGGGAGGGCAGCGTTAACGTACTAACGCCGCCGTCCCAGCATGTCAACTCTCCCTTACGCCGGCTGGAGTTAGGGTAGCCTTCAGCCGGCGTAAGGGAGAGTTAATACGCTCCTATAAGGGGGAGTGTCGGGCCAGAGAAGCGATGTTACGCTGAGCGCTACAGCGCTCAGTGTAACATCGTAGCTCTGGATCAGGCCCATTGTGGGGAGGTACAAAGATTTAAGAGATGGAGTATTTTTGTTGAGAATGATCTAATCTTGACTGGAACTTTTCTCAGTTGGAACCACACAGGAACTCTTGATTCTTCTAGTGCAATATAAAATTATTTTGAACCTTTTCCCCTTTTATGTTAAATCTTTGGACTTTTGTTTTAAAACATTGAACTGCATGTAAATTATAATATATCGATTATTTTTATTCCTTTGCAACTTTATTTAATTTTAGTTTTTACTTATATATACACCTTATTGTCATCTTTTATCCTTCATACCATCTATCTAGCTTACTATGTATTTAGATTATATGTGACATTTGGTTATAGATATAAATATATATATGCATAAGCTTTGGATGGAATTTTGTACATTTTTTAGATTCTATCGCAGTATCTACACAGCACATTTCCCCCATTTCTCCATTGCTTGGTTGCAGTGCATTTTTGGGGGTTTGGTAGATGCCCTTGGGGTAGGGATGAACTGCTGCATGTTGCCACTGAATTCCATTGTACCGTATATGTATGATATTAGCACACACACACACTCTGCCCATACCACTACACTGACCATACTTTCTAATGCCCATACAGTCACACACACTGCCTATACTTTCTCATGTCATACAATTACACATACACTGCCCATAACATCACACTGCCCATACTTTCTAATGTCCATACAGTCACACACACACTGCCCATACTTTCTCATGTCATACAATCACATATACACTACCCATAACATCACGCTGCCCATACTTTCTAATGTCCATACAATCACACACACACTGCCCATACTTTCTAATGTCCATACAATCACACACACACTGCCCATAATATCATACTGCCCATACTTTCTAATGCCCATACAGTCCCACATACACACTGCCTATATTCTTATGTCCATACAGTCACACACACACTGCCTATACTTTCTCATGTCCATACAGTCACACACACACACACACACACACACACACACACACACACACACACACTGCCTATACTTTCTTATGTCCATACAAACACACACACACTAGCTCCCTCTCTGTTCTTTCTTACCTTTCAGTTACTTCCTTTCTTTTCTCTATTCGTGTTTTAATATTTTCTCCATCTTCTCCCTGTGTGCTCCACTGCCCAGCTTATTCCGGGTGTCTCCTCCTAATATGTGCTGGCCGTGACATCCACGATGTCATCACGCCCAGCACATTGTTGCCAAGGAACCAGGGCACTGTTTAAGGTGCAGAGTACCCTGGTTCCACTGTTTAAAGGTCCAATGTGGAGCCCTGGACCAGGTGGGCACATAAGTCCCTGTTCTGGTCGGCCGGTCAGCCAGCTGTGGGCTGCACAGAGGCTGCCCTGATACCACTGATGGCGGAGTGGCCTGGGGGGGCACATGCCACTCTGCTCCCCCGGCACAGCCTGCCACTGTGCATGACCCCTTGTTGCTCCCCTCTCTCGTGCAAGCTTTATGGCAGCTTACTCTGCCAAAAGCCTGCCTTAAGTAAAATGTGTAGATCCGGCCCTGTATGTTTTCCTGTTGTCCTTCTTTTTGCTGACTTGTGGTACACAATACAGCAAGCTTCAAAAACACACCTTTTCCCCACCCTCACATTCTCAGATAATTGTTAGCTTCATTTTAGTTTTGCTTACCTGCTATGTTAGATAAGGAAATTTACTGGGTGCCTTAAAGCCAATATTTGCACTAATTTCCCCCTTATTTTGGCTAAAAGAACTAAAAATAACTCTGTTCCATCCACATGGAGATCTGTATGTCGGCACAGTCCTTGCCTTCTGCTTGGCAAATTGTGCAACAGTGGTCGAGTTTGCCATGCAGATCCGGCAAACGTTATCACTTTAAGCTAATATATACATATCTGTCTTTAAATGTACACAGATTCATACGTTGCAGTTAAGTTAGGTTATGGACACAGAAGTACAAGAGAGGGGAGTGACAGGGGAGCTCACACCCCTCTTCTGTATGGAGTTGCAGATCTCTGCATGTACGAATCACCTACAGAGGTCTAGATATGGCCCTAAATTAGGAATTTCAGAAAGTCTTTAAAACTTACTTCTTAATCTGAAATCCTAGTTGATACTTTTTTGTTTCATACCTGAAGTAGCACTGATGCCTTGCTCTCCTTTTTGTCCAATAGAACCCTTATCACCCTTTATTCCTGGAGGACCAAGTTTCCCTGGTGGTCCCTGGTTCCCTCGTGATCCTTGTGGACCTTTGTAAGTCAGAGACATATTATAAAATAAGTAATACAAAATGTTTTCATTTTGTTTTTAGTATTGTTCACAGCATTGATTTTTAAACTAAATTAACCAAGCAATGTACTGTACTCAGCAACTGTATCCTGCACCTATTCTAAATATGCCAATGTGCCAACTATGTGATAAAAACCTAGAAACACAATAACTTTTCACATTTCACAGCAGTTTACAATTTATAAATGATTCAATAGTATTAACCTTAAGGCTAGCCATTAAGCAATTATCGAAAATCGTGTGAAATTCTTGAAAATCCTCATGATTTTCCGCTAGAGTGTCAAATGATATCGATGTCATACACCGCACTAATTTTAAACAATAATCGTCCTAAAACAGATGGCAAGCCCGATTTCTGCACCACTGTTATCATCCGTAAAAAAATAGCATTTTCCCATACAGCTGCCGATAAATTTCATATATCGTTCGATTTTAAATTCTGTGCTGACCATGAGGCAGACCAAATGTGTCAAGGAAGTATTCACAATAAACTTCCTGTAGATACGTATTCTTTTGTGAGCATACTTTTGGTCACGGAACCAAAGACAGGCTCCGTTTTTACAAATAAAGAGTCAACACCACATGCATCATCCATTGTAAAGTACACAGTTGCATTCTAGTTCAGGGTCCACAGAAAGTCTCAAAGTCCAGAGGTGTCAAAATAAGAGGAAAAGATTTGCCATTTAAAGGCCCTTTCCCCAAAAAAAACCAACATTAAATAAACCAAATAAACTGTTTTACAATGCATGCACATTACCTTGTGCATTAAAGTTTTATTAGCAATACACATCTTTTGTGTAGTATTGAAAAGACCAGTGTTTACATGTATTATTTGTCAGGAGGAAGTTGCAAGACATAACAGGACACACATACAAGACTTTGAGATGGAAACAGAAAGCTGTAATATTATTTTAGCATAATCACACCTAGGGGTAGATCCAGAACTCCGCTTGCAATCCGTTTACTAGCATAGTGTATTTACACGTACGTACCTTCTATACAGTCCCCTTGGCACACCCCTTGATTGTACGTATTTTGTCCGAGTTCCGCTTTCCAAACCCTACCTTAACTTTTGCCCACATTAACCGATGTCATCACGTATTTATGCAGCTAAGCATGCCCATACTGTATGCTATAAATACAAACCCCCTCCTACATAGCGTATTTCAGATGTATTTTTGACTCACGTAAAATTGGCACACCCACACGTACGGATTTACATGACAAATACGTGAATGGCCCATACGTTCACATTTACGCTATGTTATGGAGCGTATTTTCTATGGTGCACATGCGCAGTACTTACCAAAATGCGATTTACATGTCCGCCACGCGTAAATTCGCTCACAAGCGTAGTTCTGGATCTGCCCCTAGTTACTAATGTCACTTTATCGCAAAAGATTACATGATTATCGTGAAATGCCCATATACTGTGCGATTTTACATTTTATTGTTTGACACGATTTATATCAAACATTTTAAATGATCAAATCATCAGACAAAAGGGGTTTTGGGACTATTATTGCATGCTCGGGCCAAAATTCAATACCTTGCACTAGAGCAATATTTCGTACAATAAGATAATTATTGCAAGATCGGGGCCAATAATCGTTCTAGTGTATGGTCTGCCTAACTTCCCTATATCTGATGGATGTGGCCAACAACAAATTATCTACCTCTTCATGAAATTATAACTTGTCCCAGTCTCATCATTTAATCCTGCATCTATTTACAATTGTCAGTCCTCTCCCTGTTATAATTTAATATACATTTATAATGCCTAAATAATGTTTAACAACACAAACATTTTCCCAACAAAATCGAACAGGCTATTTGTGTTTTGCAAAAAGAAAATGTTGTACTGCCAGTTACCTCGATCTCCCTTTTCACCCTTTGGTCCTTCTTTTCCATCTCTTCCATCTCTTCCAGGCAATCCATTGGCACTTTGTCTGCCGCATGAGATAACTGCACAAGTATTGGTAACTTCCTCACATCTGCCATTATCAGTAGTAGTTTGTGCACTCACAAACAGCCCAAACAATAAAAAGTTAAAAAGCTTGAGAATCTTCATTTTCTATAATTCTCCCTAAAATCAAAATAGATATATATATAGGTCATAATTACAAATTCACTTAAATATAACAAATACTATTATGTTTTATCTATACATGTTTTAGTTATATTCTCGTAACAGAATTTATAACTGATATTTTTTTTTTTACATTTTCTTTTAATATTTAACATTGCCAAATAACTATTAAGTTCAGTTCAGTTTAGTTCAGTTTATTGCAAGTTCAATCAATGCTTCTAATATAGACTGATGTGTGTTTCTCAAGACTTTGCTAACTTATACAAAAAGACCATGGGCCGGATCCAGAACTGAGAACGTCAGGCCAATTAAAAAACCAAGGTGCGCAGGTGGCCTGATTTAAATGAGGGGCCCTCCTGATGTTACGCTGGTGTTATGATAGTAACACTAGCGTAGCAAGAATCCAAAGAAATGGGCTGTGCTTACCCTCCACTCGCTAAGGTGGGTGGGGGGAAGCATGGTAATTTTATAGTGCGGGAGGGGGCTCCCACACTTGTGCAGGTCACCGTTCATACGGACAGTTGATCCACACAACTTGATCAAAGGGAAGACAACTTTCACGAAAGGGGGTACTCCAATCAAACATTGTTGGAAGCTAGAAAGAAAGCCTTAGCCATTCGCCGTCACAAATTACTGAAATCCAAGAACAAAGAACCCCACACTCAGACCATCCCATGAGTTACCCACTTTTCCAGAGCCAGTCCATTTATTAACACAGCAGTGCGCTCATTGTGGGCTCATTGTGGCCCGTGATTCAGTCGGAATATCACTTTACCTGCATTGAATACTTCAAGAATAATACCATGCCACAGATATCTCCAGACTTAACCTATCTCATGAATCCTTGTCCTTTCTGAAAAAAACACCCGGCTGTTACAAGTGCTTGGGATGCACGACATGCCGCATGATGGAACCAGGTACCCATTTTAGTCATCCAAGAAGTGGATACAAGCACAAAATTAGACATGTATTTACCTGTACGACCAAGTTTGTCGTTTATTTACTTCAATGTCCTTTTGGAATGGTCTATGTGGGGAAGACCATCCGAACATTCCGTGAACGAATGAATCTGCATCGATCTGCCGTCA
>WWET01005533.1:32127-54354 GCA_011038615.1 Limnodynastes dumerilii | reverse complement strand
TTTTTTTACCGCTGGCTGCTGTTTTAGCGCAGCGGTAAAAAAAATAATTGAATCAGCGAATTTTTAACGTTCAATTGCCAGCGAAGGTGTCGTATTTTTTCCGACGCAATCTTTTTGAAAACTTCGCCGGCAATTGAATCGGACCCTGTATGTGGTCACTATTGTTATTTCTATGTTATTGGGGCACATGTGGGCATTTTTGTCGTTTTTTTAGCTACGGGGAGCTGCGCCTACACTTACACCAGCGATGGTGTAAGCATAGTGCTTGTTAAGCAGCCAGGTGGTCATATATTTAAATGAGAAAAGTGCCCCTTTTCTCATTTCTCATTTAAATATACTTTCCACAGGCGCAGGCCGGTCGGATGCGATTACAGACGGATGGGTACTTTTGCACCCATCTTTCTGTGCACGCTCCCGATCTGGGCATACACAGTGCACATTTTGGCTGCGCATCCGCCTGAAAAAAAGACGGATGCGCAGCTCTGAATCCGGGCCCTTATATTGGATTTACATGACTACACACCAAATATTTTTTTTTTTATGGTTGGTATTTTTATGGACTTCTATTTATTTATTTATATTTATTGAATGATTTCTCAGAGTATTTATATGGGATTTTAATATTAGTCTAACACAGTTAAATTGTTCAGAGCAGGAAAATAGCCTTGAAAATAACCTACGGAATAGATCAAAACAAAAGTTTCTGCACTTAAGTATATTTGTGGAATCAAAGTAAATGAATCATCTCTGACCATGACTGTGGTATTTTAACAACATGCGTTTACAAGACATTTTAACCAATGTCTTTTTATGTTTGTGAGTATGTTTTATCTTTATCACTGCAAAAAATATTGCATTATAGATCACTTTCTACTCTTTTCCTCTCCTCATATCTCAACCTCAGTCCATGACTTTCACTAACTTGAAGCCAAGTCTTAGGACTACCAGAACCCAAAAGAGGGTAATAACTGAAAACATGGAGAGCACAAGAAGATGCCAAGTCCCAGACAGCAATACTGCAGTGTTTTAAATTGTACAACATACCCAAGTACACAGCACACTGATTTTTGAAGTACGGAAGCACTTTTCCACATCCAGAACTACTTTTTCTGATAAGAACAATTATTTTTTACAAGAACTTCAAAAGATTTAGTACTCAACATTGAGCTGGGTGCTCTTTTGAACTTAATATACTCAATGAATTGAATAAAAAACAATAAGGATCATTGTCTTATCTATAGAGAATCAGGTCCCAAGTTCTTTATTTTCTACAACTGGACGATGGATATGCAACATCTTGGAATCATATTAGAACATTTTAGCAACCATGACTGATTCTGGGTTTAAGTCCAATGTCATATCTTGTCAGCTCAAGTTGCATTTAACACATCCCCTGCTCCAGCTTCTCCAGGTAATAATTCTGCCAGGAAACAATTGACATTTTTGTCATTCAGCAATGCTCAATACACAGTGTATGAAGTGGGCAGCGCTGGGGAAAATCCGCTGCTCCCTATGCTATATACTGAGCCTTGTCAGTAGTGCAGGAGAGCCAGACACTTCCCCAGCACTGTCCACTTCATATACTACTGTATATGTTGAGCTCTGCAGAGGCTGTCATTAAAAAAGACATGAGAGTGATACAGCTCCACTGCTTTACTGACAGTTCACTGACATGCCTCAGCATTGACCAACATAGAGTATATGAAGCGGATGGATTCTTATACTGTGTGACTACTCATGAGGCTTGTCAGTGAGTTCAGTAGCACTGGGGTGGGGGGGATCATCAATATTTTTTATCGCCCAGGGTGCTAAAATAGTTAGTTATGGCTCTGTTAAGTTGATCATTATTTTTTATGTGTTTTGTTTAGTCATTTCTTTAAATAAGCTGTGTAATTTGTTTAGGATGACAAGCAAAGTTAAAATAGTTGAATGGTCACCTAGAAAGAGATAAATAATAAGATAATAATGGAAAACGGCATTAAAATATAAGATAAAACACTTAGGGCCAGATTCTCACTAAAGAATATTGATTCTTAAGTGGGCAGTTATAAGAATAGAGCTAGTAGTAACTCCTTTACGCAATCTACATACTCACCTACACATGCAGCGACTCACCACGTGCTTCTCTCCGGTCTCCACCTTCTCCTAGTACCGACCACAGACTTCCATTATGATGAGCATCACCATGGTGATGTAAACAACAATCGGCAGTCCAGTACCCATCTGCAGGTGTCATCCGAGCTGTCTGGAGGTAGTGGGACTCTGAGAAGCAATGTAGATCTTGTCCTGTATAGGGAGAGAGCAAAAGTAAACATAATTATAATTATCCATATATGTATTTTTTTATTACTCAAACTTTTCATATTATTGTGTCTGAGTCTCTGTTTATAAGAAATTATTTAGTGGAAACATTCATTCAGACCTAGTGGAGCTACAGTCTGAAAATCCATTTTGTTTCCAATTGTAAAAGTTTTTATCCCGGTCTCCTCCTCTCAGTGACAGCAGTAAATGAGCGATCATTCTGTATTGTAAGTTAGCCAATGAGTGTTTTGCCCCCAAGAAGTGTTTGGCAACAGATTGCTCTGCCTGGCCTTTTTGTAAAACAAGTCTAATTGTTGAACGGTGAACGTTCATTCGTTCTTTGAAATTGCGGGTTTTCCCTGCATAAACTTTACTACATGGACAAGTTAACATATATATCACATGTGAAGAAGAGCATGTCAACACGTGTATGATTTGATATTCTCTTCCTGATCGATGATGAGAAAATATGTCTCCAGTCAGTAAATATCTGCATGTCATGCAGGACAAGCATTTATAACACCCAGGAGGCCTGTTATATTATATATATATATATATATATATATATTTTTTTTTTTTTTATTACTCAAACTTTTCATATTGAAAAAGCATTGATTCCCTATTGTGTGAGTCTCCGTTTATAAGAAACAATTTAGTGGCAAACATTCATTCAGACCTAGTGGAGCTATTGTCGCCAGTCTGAAAGTCCATTTCATTTCCAATTGTAATAGCTTTTTATCCCGGTCTCCTCCTCTCGGTGACAGCGTTACATGATCGATCATTCTGTATTTTAAGTTAGCCAATAGGTGTTTCGCCTCCAAGAAGTGTTTGGCAACAGGTTACTCCGCCTGGCCTTTTTGTAAAGCAAGGTTGTTCTTTTATAGTCTGGGATGTTTTCCCCACTTAAGCTTTACTGAATGGGCAAGTTAACATATATATTACATCATAAAGAACATGTCAATGCGTGTCTAATTTTATATATTCTTCCTGGTTGGGAATGTGGGTGAATACAGGTTTAAGGTACCAATATTACGGTTCACATCCATTCCAACCCTAGGTATTCCTTCTCTTCTCCGCCATGGCCTTTTATCTCCTCTTGGGTTATTAACCATTCTATTTCTTTTATTTTTACATCAATTCCCTTTCTCTCCTTTTTCATTGATTATATTGATCACTATCATGATAATTAATACCCTAGATGACCATTATTTATCGTTTCATTTGGTCATTTATCCAATGGTTTTAGTTCTTTATTCCAAATATTAACTATGACTATTTGTAAGATCTAATTTTCCATCAAGAAATTACCCTCATTATCTACCATGTTGCATTTTACCCATTTAGCTTTTATAAGATTTTTTCTCCTTTTTTTATATGTTTGCTGGCATTTTATGTGTATGGGACACATTCCCTAACAAGTTGTTGTCAGCCTCCCCCATTTATAATAGATTTCTTGCACCATATTTAATTTTATCACTCCTCATATGAGAAGACTTACTCTGCACTTTTAGATGAATCATTAATTCCAGTTATCTCTATCCCATTGAGAACCATCTCACATTATGAGGGTTAGTACCCTCATTTCGATTTTTGGTAGTTTCATAAATGTTATTTTGTTTTTTATGATCCCCACATTACTGCAGCTTGCAGAATATTTATTTATGTGTTTAGGAAGTTTCTTTGCCCCAGTTTACTCCGTATTTACCTTTAGACATGCAAACATATGCTCTTTAATTGAATTAATTAACTCCAGCTGGTTACTATTACCGCAACTTCCTTTAAAGAGTAAGCCCCTTCAATGCCGTCTTGCATTCAGCTTGAGAAAGGGACCCGCATCGGCCCCGAAATGCATTGCTGGTTTCCGTGACTACAGACCTTTACAGCCGCCTCCTCCTGTCTTCTCCATTGTGATCATCTGTCAGCTGCCCGGGAAAGCTGTTTGGAACGCCGAGGGAAGTATGGCACGTGTGCCTGTAGTCTCCCTGCTTGTTGCTTTTTGTCCTGCTTGTGTTTCATACTTAACTTTTTATAATTAGATTCTTATAACTTATTTTAAGACTTATATTGTTTGTTTATTGTTTTTTACGCATATATCCAATAAAACCTTACTGCTTTTATATATGAAACGTTCTTATTTCTTAAGGCACCTGTTGGAACTTTGAGAGCTACAAGGGGATGGACTCTTCTTATTGAAAGGGGCTGCTCTAATTTATGAACCTGTTCTCAGATCTATGGACTTACTTTTCTATTGGAACCTTTGTGGATTTTGATTTGATATACACTTCAATAATTCATTGACTAATTTGCACATATTTATTCAGTTTTTTCCCATCTGTTGTACCATTTTTACTACCTATTTATTTATTTATCATTCGTTTTTTTTCTACCCTGCTTTACAATTTTATTTATATTTTGTCTTTTATTTATATATTTTTTCATTTCTCAGGCCTTTCTATTAGACCAATACACTCCATTGTTCCTATTGTTATCTGTTTAGGATATTGGGGTAGATCCAGAACTCCACATGCAATACATTTACTTGCGTAGCATATTTAAGCATGCGTACCTTCTATATACTCCCCTTGGCACACCCCTTGAATGTACGTATTTTGTCCGAGATCCGCTTTCCAAACCCTACCTTAACTTTTGCCCACGTAACCCATCTCATCCGCTCACGTACGTATGAGCAACACATATTTACGCAGCTAAGCACGCCTATACTGTACACTTTAAATACAAACCCCCGTCTACATAGCTTATTTCAGACGTATTTTAGACTCACATAAAATTGGCACGCCCACATGTAAAGATTTACGTGAGACATACGTGAATGGCCCATACATTCACATTTACGCTATGTTACGAAGAATATTTTCTATGGTGCGCATGCGCAGTACTTACAAAAATGCGATTTTATGTGTCCGCCATGCATAAATTTGCTCACAAGCATTGTTCTGGTTCTGGCCCATTGTCCCTAATTTACTGTATTTTAGATCGTGGTTAGTAGTTAGATAGTGGTATAGATAGTTTTATTTCCACAGTGCTTTTCATCACACCACACTCTACTTTTGTAACCTATATTAAGCTGTTGAGCTCAAGTGTACATGGCATTATGTACTGATGAAAGGAGTTACTACACTACTGAAACGTTGGTTGTGGTTTGTGATGTGACCAATAAAAAGTTTAAACCATTGGATTCTAGGACTGTGAGTGCCTTCCTTTCCGGACTTGTATTACTATTATCCTGAAGTGCACCTCAGCATAGTGTGTGGATGGAATTGGAGTGCCGTCATTTGATTAGAAATATAAGCAAATACACATGTAAGTTTTGTAAACCCTCTGTTACGAATCGCAGGAACATCAAGTCCTGTCTAGTCCGGTCCAGTTCTTGTATTGTCTTTACCATCGAATTACCGCTCAATAGCTCATGAGCAGATAATACATTAAGCCATCCAGCTTTCACTATTCTGGTGAACCACTATCACAATCCCTGGAACCCAGGGCGGATATCCAAACCCGTCAGTCCGTGATACCATCACTTTAAGTTGATGTTAATAAAATTTTTTTACTTCCCATCGACAAAGCCTACTGAATCTATCCCCCACAACTTCCCTGCGCTGTTTGGTTGTATGACTTGTATTCCACAAATTTTTGACAAATCAGGGTTCCCCGAATGATTATTTGCGAAGTGATTTAAAAAACACCGACTGCTCAATTTCTTTTTTATATTTCGCCTTTGTTTTTGGAATCTCTCCTTCAATTTTCTTGTGATTCACCTCACGTTTTGCATCAGACAAGGGCACTGAAGGACAAATATGGCAAGTGTAGATTCACAATTAATAACAATCTTGTTTCAAAAACTTCCATTGTTTGCAAATAAATTAATATATTTTGCATTATTCATCATTGCTTTACATGTGAGAGATATATTTTTGTTACACCTGTAGCTTCCTACAATTTCATTCTTCTTTAATTCTACTGTATTTCCTATTTGTGGAAATTTTACCTGGCTGGGAGCTAGAAAATGTTTTAAGTTCTTATTCTTTTCAAAGGTAACCTTAGGTTTTTGCTCTATGAGGGGGATCCAATAAATCATCCTGTTTTAAAAGAGAAACATTTTTCTCTAAAATATATTTAACCTCTTTTGATTTGCTGATATTTTTTGTCATAAATAACACACCTCCCTGATTATTTCCAAAACGACTTGATTTCTTTTTATTTGGTACTAATAATTTTTTTTCAGTAAAGTGCTAATACCTTTTTTTTGGCATCTGCAAGGAGATGATTTGGGTAACCCCTACTCTTATAATTATTTATCATTATTACGGTTTGTGCCTCTAAATCTTCGAAAGAGCTACAATTTCTACGTAGGTGCATTAGTTGACTGAAGGAAATGTGGTTAATCCAGTGTAAGTAATTACAAGCATCCGTTGGCTTGGAATAATTTGAGCTCAAGTACCTTCCCTCCCTGGAGGAGAGTTTAATGTCCAAAAAATTAACAACAGTGCTACGAAGAGTGAAAGTAACTTCAAATTAAAATAATTAAAATGATCACTAAAATACTGAGCTGATGAAAATCTCCATTCAATAATACAAGCAGGTCATCGATAAAGCATTTATAGAGCACCAGGTGCGCCCCATATCCACCTCCTCATATGTACAGTTCCTCAAAGGGGCCCATGTACAGGTTGGTTATACTGAGTGTGAACCTGGTACACATCACAGTACCGAGGACCTGTAAGTAGTAGGAGGTGTCAAACATAAAATAATTGGAAATAGTGAGAAACTAAAAAATGAACTTTCTCACAGTTCAGTTCATGTGTAACAGTTTTCAAAATGTCAATTTATTAAAATAAAATGCATTGTATTATGTTCTAACTTAAATTGCCATTGTAATGATGTATGCTTTTTTGGTTTAATACTAAAATACAATAGTGCGTCAGAGGCGGAACTAGCGAGTTGTGGGCCCAGGTGCAAAAAAAAAAAATGCTTTGGCCCTGATAATATCCCACGTCAGGGCCAGATTAACAATGGGGCTAATAGGACTACAGTCCCAGGCCTCCATCTGAAAATAGGCCCCCACACACTGCAGCGCAAAAGGATGAATGTCAGGAAATGACATCCCTCTGCAAAGCATACTATATAGGGTGGGCCCTTGATCATTTTCATCCCCTGGCCCACATGGCCCTCAATCCGGCCCTGTCCCAGGTAACGCTGTAGCAGCTGCTATTGTGCAGTGATAACGGCTGTGGGCCCTTGTATCAGCATGGGCCCCGATGCCATTGCACCTGTTGCATCAATGGTAGTTCCGCCCCTGTAGTGCGTTAAACAGAACTGACCATCTAAAAGGCTGGCATCTCTCCCCCAAGAACATATACTACACTAGCTCTTACCCAAAAGGGTGAGAAGACAAAGTTATTATGATGTTGGTTTCTAAAAAGTATATAGCGGAAATTGATATGAAAAACATACATGGAACAACTACTTCATTGGCAGTGGTGGTCAAAAGATTTTTAAGAATGGGAGAAAAGAGCATGTTTGAAGATGGAGGTGAAGCTATTATGCCAGTCAAATGATCAATCACTTATACAGTGAATCAATCGAAATATATTTTGTGAGCTGTGAGATGATTCAGTTAGACTGGAATTGACTGAAGATTAATGTTATTGATGTTAATAATACTGTAGGAGCAAAAACACATAAATTTGATTTTAATTGTTTTCATGAATTTACAAAAAAAAACCAGATCCAAGGCCAAAACCTAAACCAAAACATTTGAGGATGTTTATTCCACAACTAAACAAAAACACAACAAAGATTTAGAAAGAAAACACGTAGGCTCATTTCTAACAATTTACAGAACACGTACCCTGTGTACCCTTCTGCCACATAGATAGATAGATAGATAGATAGATAGATAGATAGATAGATAGATAGATAGATAGATAGAGTGTGTCTATGTTACAAATATGATTTAAGAAAGACAACACAAAAACAAAAAAAAACCCCAAACCCCTCCCAGCTATTTCTAACCCCTTCCTCCCCCCGCAATTAACAAATGACTCAAATACAGATGAAAATAGGAAAAAGAAACACATATCTTACCTTACACTCTGGTCATCACAGAGAAGCAGGAGAAAATCTTCAGTGCAACAGTCAGTGGACACACAATATGGAGCGGAAGTTTCTCTCTCAGGGCGGGATTCAGACTTAAGTCCGACACCCGACTTCTGCAATCTCTGTAAGGTGGGCGGGAGGTGGGGGGGATATGTAAATTGTACAGTATGGGCAGGGCTTAAAAGTTCCTTGCGGATAAGTTGTTATACTGTCACAAAACGCGGGTCTTACCCTGTGAGAGCTCGTCTGTCATTGGCTCTCTCCAGTCGTGCCCGTGCTGTGTCCTCCTGCTCAGTGTCCTGCATGGTCTCCAGTGGTGTCTCGGCACCAAGCTCTAGTGCATGGGCATCATCATCTTGAATTTGGTCTTCTGACTCGCCCAGCCAATCGGAATCAAGCCACGGGAATCACATGATCTAAGCAACCAATCCCGAGCCAGGGCATCCTATCTAAACCCAAAGCACTAAGTTCTCAGAGCCGGAACAGCTTGGTCTCTCAAGGTGCATGGTTGCAATAGTGCTGCACTGCTATTGTTCTCTTGTTGATCTGGTTTAAGTCCATGTGCTGTTCCAGTCCAGTCTATTCTCCAGTCCAGCTCAAGTACTGATCCATCTCATGCCTAGTCCAGTCCTGGGGCCAGATTTACTAAAAAGCGAGTTTATCCAAATCACCAGAGTTTGCTATTTTTTACTGTCGATTTGTAAATCTCTGATGGTGTATGTTCAAAATCGCCGTAGTTGAATTATCTCTGGAGATTTTTTTCCATTCTTTAGATACAAATCTAGGGGGGGTGTTTTAAATAACTGCAGACTGACTGAAAAATCGCTAGAGTTAATAGACGTGAATTATAAGAAGCACTGATACATATGGAACACTTAAGGTAGCTGTATGGCTTTGTAAGTGCATCAAAATCCGCACAAGAGAGGAAAGTGACAGGGGAGGTCGCTCTCCTCTTCCATGTGAACTACCACACCTCCCTGCACAGAGGAAACACACAGAGGTCTGGATTTGGCACTCAGAGTGTTGGAGACCATCTGTGTCTTAACAGCTACTGAGCTGTGCACTAACAGACAGCATAGTTCAGATAGAGCTGCTGATTGAGCACCTCTCGAATACAATGCCTGGATGCAGAAACATCCTCTCTGACTAGATGGCATGTGCCTAAGTTTTCTATGCCATGTGCTTGCTCCAGAAACAGCTGTTATAAAAATAACTGAAAATCCCATAACATGTGAAGCCTTGTGTGGGAAAAGCCATACACACATTTCCCATGGTTTTCAGGATGGTGGACCATATTCACACTTAAGTAGGTTTAGAATCTACAGTACGTGCATATTTTTACGATCAGATACATTGCGTATGCCCAGAACCCATGTATACACACATCAACCATGGCCGAATGATTCACATGCAGGGACATCAGACTTAGGACTGATGCACGCATCGGCGTGTAACAAGTCCTGCATGCGTGGCTAGAGGGGCAAGACTCTTAATGTAAATAAGCAGCACACGGGCTACTAATGTACAGTATGGGCGTTCAAACAGTTAGGACTGATTCACAAGTAGGAGTTCCTCACATAAACATGGGTAAAGTTAAGGTAGCTCTTGACCACTTGTAAGTTAAGGAACCGTATTGTTTGCTGTGAGGCCATGCATCTTCTCTTACTTAGTTCACCCCACACCTGGGGCCAGATTTACTAAGCTGCGGGTTTGGAAAAGTGGAGATGTTGCCTATAGCAACCAATCTGATTCTAGCTCTCACTTTTTTTTTACATAATAGAGAATGTCAGCTAAAATCTGATTGGTTGCCATAGGCAACATCTCCACTTTTCCAAACACGCAGCTTAGTAAATATGGCCCCTGCTGCGTGTTAATAAGCAATGGATGTGTGTTTATAAATTAAACAAATAAAGGATTGTTTTTTAATCCAATGCTGATTTTACATTTTGTGCAAGACTGCAAAACTAACCTTGTAAAGTTGCCATTATTTGGGTATAGTTTATGAAGATTTTTATTCCACCCTATATGTAGTGGTTAATTGTATTTGTAATTTCATGCAGCATGTGTTTAAGTGTATTGTATATTATGTAATGATTATTCTTATTTAAAATTGTATTTTTAATGTGTGTTTAATTACGTATCTTTGAATCACAAGTAATTTTAAGCACTATTACGCCAGACCGATTCACATCTAATAAAGTCTCCCCTTAGCTAAATATGCGCAGGAAAGACTTACATCTTTACGTTGCACTCCTGACACAGGGGGGTGGTTAATCGGTTTCTTTCTTTTCTCTGAATTGGTATTTGCAGATTTTTTCACGTGCGTATATTTAGGTAAGTTCGCAACCTTCCTCTTAAGTGTGAATATGGTCCGGTATGAGACACAGTGGAATATTACTATGGACAAACACATGAGATAGTGTATTAGCTTCATACACTGAAGCTTTTCACCCTGTATCTGCGACCGTTGTCAAACTAATGGAGTCAGTATAGATAAATGGACTTTGAATAATCCGAAGTCCCTTCAGGAGACTCACAATCACTGTCAGAAACCTGCTATTATATTGACTCATAACACTTATCCTCTTTTGTGTGATGGGGGATCTTGTGCTGTAATTATATGTATAGTTATTACTTCTACCCTACTGGTAGACAAGGAAACATTCAAATTAGTTTTGACAGGACATATTTCCAGGAAATCTACACTGTCTCTGTTTGCACAGATAGTGCACAAAGGCTAATTATAATGTGTGGTGTGTGCAGATAAATGGTGAGTTACAGAGGGTATGCTGCTTCTGAAAGGATAATATTCCCTGCCCAATCCCCTGTTCTTTGTAGACATAAGCTGCAAAGCTGCTCGACAAAGTGATACATTATAATTGACAGAAACAGCATTTAGAAATTCCCCCAAGCCCTGTTCCTCTTTTCTCCTTTACTTTGACATCACAGAAAGGATCACATATGCCAATCATAGAGAGCTAGTTAGATAAAACAATAGTAAGCTGGAGAAACAACAAAACAACAAATAAAAATACATCATTCTTAGTATGACAACACTGCTACTACTATACAGAGCACTGTTAGTCAAATATTCAAGAAACAAAAAAATCATCAATAAACTGCTTGATTATTTTTTCTTTATTATTGGTAATGTCATTTGTTGTTCCTTCTCTGTTCTGTTCATGTTTTCTTCTATGTTATTTTTGCAAATTAGAGCTTTGATGGTTTACTGTTTCTTTTCTTTGATGTTCAATTTCTTAGAATCATTTTTTCTTTATCAATATTACATACGGAAAGTTTCACAATTCAGAAAAGCATCCACAAAGGGAGGCGTAAGAGATGTGTCTGCAATATGTACTTTATGAGTCAATGTATCCATTAGCTGCAAATTTAAATGCTTTTACCAGGAGGGATTTATAAAAACTATAAAAAAAATGTATAAAAAGTTATTTTCTTTCTTGTAATATATTTTTATCTGTGCTCAGGATATGCATGAACTGAAAGATGACAACCTTGAAGTAAAGATGAAAATATTTCAAGCTTTACTTCAAAACTTGTGTCTGTAAATATGTAAAGTTTCAGTGATAGCTCCGGTACCCCAGTGAGAATGAACTGTACATCATGTGGTGGCTAACGCATTTTAGCCTACTGTGCAAGTAACAGTCCCTAAGCAGTAGTCACAATAACAATGTTTATATTACAGGACATCACCATAAAGTCAATCCATTTCAAATAAGTACTGTATAATAAGCCCTTTATAGCAGACATCTACAATACTGTATTTTTCACATGTACTCTTTATTGGACTAAAACAATAACTAATTATTATATTGTATCTCATTGTATCAGCTGCATGTTTATTCTTGAGCCTGGTAGGAGCCATCTTAAAGTGCCTAAGTGGATTTCTATAGTAAACACCACCCTTGTACACAAACCATTTGTCTATACCACTAGGAATGCTATAATGAAAAACCCAAAGAATATGTAATAAATGGATAGAGATCCCCTTTCCCTTATATCTATAAACACAATTGCAGGAGTAATCCTTTACCTTTATAACTCTATCCCGACGGCCAATACATAGTCATAAATATAGCACTACTGTTGCCTTGTAAGAACAATGGTGTGCTATAATAAACAGGAGTGGTATATCTTCCCTAATCTAGCCCACCCATTACCAACTCTATTAAAGAAAAAGGAAAACATGCTAGTACAAGAAGCATTCAAAGTATATCAACTTCACAAAACTAGCTAAACATCAAAATCAGTACTGGAACATTTTAGAGCTCTGAAAATGTATCTGGTGGTACACAGATCAATGGCTAACATAGGATTTGGAAAGGGGGTTTTCCAATGTGCGTAATACATGTGGAGTATATTAGGGGTCTGGACAAGGCCCACTACATAAAGTACATGTGGCGATATATTAGGTGTCTATTCATGGAACATACTATATTATATGGGGTATATATTAGGCTTTGGGAATGACACACTATATATCCCAAACCCTTTTTACATCCTATTTATATTATAGTATATCCCATACCCTGACCCATAATATATCCCATAATATTACAGTATGTGCCATTCCCAGAGCCATCGTATATCCCATTATACTATAGTATGTGCCAATCCCAGACCTATAATATATGCCTATTATATTAAAGTATGTGCCATTCCCAGACCCATAAAATATCCCATTATAGTATAGTATGTGTCATTCCCAGATTTGTGTGATTTTGTTGTCAGCACATTCAACTATGTAAAGAACAAAGTATTTAATAAGAATATTTCATTCATTCAGATCTAGGATGTGTTATTTTAGTGTTCCCTTTATTTTTTTGAGCAGTGAAGTATGTGTCATTCCCAGACCCATAATATATCTCATTATACTATCCTAGACCATAATATATCCCATTATATTATAGTATATGCCAATCCCAGACCTATAATATATCTCATTATATTACAGTATGTGCCATTCTCAGACCCATAATATATCCCCTTATATTATAGTATGTGCCAATCGCAGACCCATAATATATAGTGTAATGTGAGTAATTGTGCATATACACAATCTACGTAACAAAATGATACGTGGATTACGTTAAATAGTTACTATGCATGAGTAGGCTCTGTTATCGGTAAATTACGGACGTATGTGCAATACGCCCGGGGCGGGAGGGTGAATCCGGGCCAATGTTTGCATTTCAGTACAGTGCTTACGCACGCAGAAGGCTTCCAGCACAGATTTGGATCCAGGCTTCCACGCTGGAAGTCTTTCTAACAGCAGGGCACATGGTGGTAGGGGGATGTATTTAAATCATACAGTAGGACTTGGTTAAACACTTATGTACTCATTTACCCCCGTTTTCTATGGGGCTGGTGCTTAAATTGGGTAGCAGAGGTCTCTCCTCACAAGTACAGAACCTGAATCACTCTGTGATCCGCTATCAGAGCACCACTTCCAATGCTGACGGGGTCTCAAATACAGCAGCGGTGGAGTTCTGGATTCAGCTTATACCTATTACCATTCGTTCATATTCTGACCGACCCTATTTAAAAAATAATACAGTTGCGAATGGCGATTGTATCATTGTTTAAAACTAATTGTAAATTTGCTAAAAGTTGCTATTGGGAACAGGAACCTATTTCCCTGTTCCCAATAGCTACAGGCTACAGCAGTTGCAGCAGGTAATAGATTAGAGTTTGGCTGTGGTGGCTGTGGTGGGCTAAGGTTAGGTTAGGCTGTGGGGCATAGGGGGTGTTAGAGTTAGACTGCGGGGTATGGAGAATTAAGGTTAGGCTGCAGGGCATGTAGGGTTAGAGTTAGGGCTGAAGAAGGTGAGTAAAGCAGTAAAGCACAGCTATTTGTTCCACCTAGTGGGCTTACAGGCTTTTTTTATAGCCTGTCAGTGAGATGATCATTTTATACAATATAACAGTAAATAAAAAAGTATTGTTAATTACAGCCATCACTAAATATATATTATTTTATTTTGTATGGTACAAACACACAAACAATTCTAAATGCTTATGGGGGAGGCAGAACACTGTCCAAAAATATAAGAAGTGATTTTAAGTCACAGTAGCTATAAAGATTTAGAACGAATATTGAGTGTAGTAAGAAGAAGTTCTCTATGGAAGAGTTAAATAAGTGTAAGATGGGACCCTCCTGTATAAATAATTAGATATGCGCAGGGTTAAACAAATGAAGAACATCACAAACATGAAATGGGAGCTTTGTGACTAAAGTAATGCTTTATGGGCTTCTGGCTAACATTGATCATCTTCCTCTTCATCTTTATCCTTATTTCTCCCAAGAAGTATGTATTGTATTGGTGAAGTCACTGTGTGCAGCAGGACCGGGGCCATAACTAGGGGTGTGTTAGAGGGGCAGCCGTCAAGGATGCAAATCTTAAGGGGGCACCAGTAAGTTCATATTTATCATTAAATTGGCTTGGAATTCGGGGTCAGGTGCACCATTTTTCCTTTTTGCTCCTGGCACTAAAATGTCTAGTTATGGGTCTGAGTAGGACTGTTGAATAACGAGGATATAGATGATTATGATCACAATAATAATTATGATAAAGGTGCGGGTGGTAAAGAACAGTGAAAAAAGTATCTATCCCTACTACTTGTCACAATTGCTGGACTGCTTGTGACACTTTAGTGTTTTTTGCCTCCACTAGTATTCTATATTTGTGGACAATTGCAGACCAAACAGTGATTTGATCTGCTAATTAAATGTATAAAATATATTTATAAGGCACTTTTATAGTGTAGTATAATATAGTATAGCATAATATAGCATATCCTGCACACTTTCGCGGTAGTCTGTCCGTCCCACTGAGAGAGGGGAGTGAACACCCCCTGTCACCCCTCTCTCATGCAGCTTACGCTGATATAAGTTTGCCTTAACTAAAGTGTACAGATCAGCAGTCCCACACTGTACAATTACCATGCTTCTCCCCGCCCACTACCTGTGCGATGCTAGGTACCCACTCCAGTGAAATCAGGCCAATTACACACCTTAAGTGCGTGTTTGTCCTGACATTATGAACTCTGGATCTGGTCCCATATCCCCAACACTAGTTACTAACCCTAATTACTAACTTAATTATTAACCTCAGTGTACTGCCACGTACAGAGCAGAAAGAAGAGACAGGACATAAGAGGAGAAAGTCTGGACAAAGAGCAGAGTAGAGAGCTGGGGAACAGAGCAGAGAGGAGAGCTAGTCAAAGAGCAAAAAGAAGAGGAGAGGAGATCTATGGCACAGAGTGGAAAGGAGAGTCAGTTAAAGAACAGAGAAGAGAGCTTGAGGATTACGGATAGGGTTGGGAATAACATACATACCTTTTGGAGCACTGTGTTCGGTGCTCCAGGGATTGATTGCAGGGATCAAGCAATCATTTGCCCAGCCAGTTTGGAACTGGCTGGGAGCGAAAGGCCCTATCGAAATAGGGCTATTTGCAATGAGGACCCACATCCAGAAGAGAGCTGGGCACAGAGAAGAGAGGAGAAGAGAGGATAGCCACCTTCAGGCATGACATTTGTTGCTGTTAAATCCTTTTGTCAATGATACGGCCGACATTATAATGTTGACTGTATTATTACAGAAATAGTGATTTTTGGTACAGCAACTGTATCCTGTATAGTATAGCATAGCATAGCATAGTATAGTATAGTGTAGTATAGTATAGTATAGTGTAGTATAGCATAGTATAGTGTAGTATAGCATAGTATAGTATAGTGTAGTATAGCATAGTATAGTGTAGTATAGCATAGCATAGTATAGTGTAGTATAGCATAGTATAGTGTAGTATAGCATAGTATAGTATAGTATAGTATAGTATAGCATAGCATAGTATAGTATAGTGTAGTATAGCATAGCATAGCATAGTATAGTGTAGTATAGCATAGTATAGTGTAGTATAGTATAGTGTAGTATAGCATAGCATAGTATAGTGTAGTATAGCATAGTATAGTATAGTGTAGTATAGTGTAGTATAGCATAGTATAGTATAGTGTAGTATAGCATAGCATAGTATAGTATAGCATAGCATAGTATAGTGTAGTATAGCATAGCATAGTATAGTATAGTGTAGTATACTTAAAGAGTAGTAGTGTGTAGTATAATATAATGTGTATTATAGTGCAATAGGGCCATATCCAGAGCTACGGCCGCACAGGGAATTTACGGCCGGCTCGGCCGCAGAGCTTATCGTAATCATTAGGGTAGGAATCTGGACACTTACGTGTCCCCGCCAGCTGGGAGTGCATGGGGCATTTTTAAAGGATAGGGGAGACAAGAGTGTGTTTAAAGGGGGAAGGGAAGAAGCCAGAGGAGAGGGATAAGTTAAAGAGGTGGCAAGATGAAAGCAGGTGAGAGAGAGAGAGACCGGAGAAGATTAGAGGGTATGGGATCAAGTGAGCACGTTGACGGAGTATACTATAGTGTATTATAGTGTAATAGTGTGTATTATAGTATAATGTAGGGGTTCTCAACCCTGTCCTCAAGTACCACTAACGGCCCAAGTTTTTTAAATCTCCCAGCTGGAGGTGGGCTCATAACTGACAGTTACACTTTAAAAGTTCCATAGGTTTTGCAGGGAGACCTACAAAACATGGACCATTAGTGGTACTTGAGGATGGGGTTGAGAACCCCTGTTATAGAGCATACAGGGTCCACTGTCAAAATATGACATGAAAAACAATGAGGAACAATAGCATGGAGTTAGTGGGTAGCCAGAATTTTATAGATGGTTTGTGATAGGGATGTAATCAAATTTTTTCTTAATCTTCTTGAATGCATCGGTCAGCTGTGAGGTCAGTTTCTCCGCTTGAGATGATGCATTCTGTAATGGGATGGGATAAGAGAAAGGTCCATGTATATTTAAGGATTGGGGGGGAGAGGAGGATGGCGAGTCGGACTTGGGCAGCATTAAAGAAAGTTGTGATCTTGGGGCAGGGCCACCAGTTACTGAGGAACGTGCCCGCTTACGTGTATAACAAAATTATAGAGGCAGACCCATCATTTACGATGGCTGTATCGCCATATAGGCAGGGATTGCCATGTATATCAGGGGTCAGGGGCGGGAAAAGCCCCGTTGCGACTAGGTCTGCGGCCGTATAGACACACCTAATCGTAAAAGTTATGGTAGCAATCTAGACACTTAAGTGTCCACATCTCCTACCGACAGGAGCGTAACGCGGGATCTACCACGTCATGTCTGAACTGAAAGAAATGGAAAGGGTTTGAGCTGAGATCGGATACTTTTTTCTTTTTTTAAAGTTAGTCCTCTTTTTTTTTTGGAGGTAACACTTTTTAATCCAAGCTCACAATTACATTATGCACAAGGCAATGTTTCTGCAATACAATTCAATGGCGATAGTAGTAAAACATCTCTGATTTTGGGTGGTGTATGCGAAACATAGGACACGGTGACAGGAACTTCTGTAAAAGACATATTATCGTCTAAGAGCACTTAAATTATATTTTTGTTGTGCGAGGGGTTCAGCTATCAGACTAAAAGAGGCCTCATGTCACTGACCTTTTCTAGACAAAGGCAGGAAGTTTTCTGTGCACAGGAAAAAAAATATCCCAAAGTCATCATTTTATCTCTTTGTTCTTCAGTGCTGATAGGGTTCAAAAACTTATGGGAAGTTTATCTTGGTGCTAAAAGTATAATACCACTAAAACTGTAGCTTAGTCTAAAGACTCTAAATTAAATAATCAATACATATCAAGAAGCAATTACATAAAAACGTAGCAATAATGTTCTTCCACATCTCCGATGGCTGACGAAGTAGCAACCCAACCTCTCTATGTGAAGCCTCCTTGCTCTGAACACATCTCAGAGAGTGCGGTGTGTATTGGTCTGCATCAGTTCAGCATCAGTCTGTCCCACTCATCCATTCTAGTTCTCTATTCCTACCCATAGTTACTGGTGTTAGTTTTCTTCCTCCTCTATGGAGGGATTTCTTCATTTGAGGTTACATCGGAGACCCAACGTGCGTGGTTCATACGGTGAAGTTCGGGGCTCCCTGTGAGGCTTCTGTTGTTGTCACATTAGACTATCTGCCTCGGTGTAGCTGTAAAATTCTTGTGTGTGCTGTCCATACCATAATAATTACCACCCCCTTCCTTCCATCTTCCGCTGAAGCAGATAAGGAGGGTAGAGAATGAATGCAGTGCTCTTTCCTCTGCATTTGTCTTGATTGGACTAAAGGTTTGCTGAATATGGAGAATGTGTACCTTTAGAGATTGCGTTGCTAAATATAAACTAATGTGCTCTTAGCCAAAGTTATTGCCTCCTAAAATATATGTCTAACACAGGATGCTGTTTTTCATGCTCCATGGTCAGGTAAATAGAGCTGCTTCTACTAATGGTAGCTGGAGAATTTTAATGTTTTCACCAAGGTAAACAGAACATAAGCACCTGTAAGCAATGGACTTAACATATAAAGCAAAAGCTCTCCGAACACAATAACAACAGTCTTATTAATACGTTTAGCATAAAAAAGTGAAACTGCCTCAAAAACATTTAGGGCTGATCCATGGTTTAAGTGAGAGCAAAACAGGTGCTGGGATACCCCTCGGCACAACCAGGTAGCAACGCGCGGGGTGAAGATTTACCTTCCGGAGGGTAGCCATAGATTTCTGCTAGGGGATGGGGCTTAATGATGCGGTTTATGCAAATCATGTAATTAAGGCCCACCCCTGTCAATCACTCCTTTAATCTCTATCTGGTCCATAGATGGGCGAGGATTGATGTCATCATCAAGTTCCACCCATCCCTAGTAACGCTAGGGATAACGAGATATTGATAGCGGGAGAACTGGCCAAATTTCATGAGTCTCCTGGATATTCCGGGAGAGTCGGCAACCTTGCATAAAACTATGCAGTATTTGAGCTTTATGTGCAAAAGCAATTGTATACCAAGGGGTGTAACTGCTGGGGGTGTTAGGGGTGCAGCTGCTACAGGGCCTGGGAGCCTGTGGCCAATGTAGCCACTCCCCCTGCGCTGTGAGCAAGCTGTCAGAGGCTGACCACTTACAGGGAGTGCAAAGCGCTGTCAGCCTCTGACAGATTCAAGCAGCATTCTCACCCAGCTCCGCTATCTGTCTTTATATTTACAGGGAACCCCCAACCCCTTCCTTTCCTGACACTCCCCTGGCCCATGGATGCCAACATGCGTACCCATACGCTGAGTTAGTCGTATGACAGTCTGTCTATAAGGAAAACTTGCCATTGTTGGACATTTGTCATGAGTGAGACCAGGGACAAATACAGATTTATAATGGTGGTTGCCAGCACTAGCTAGCTGCTTCAGATTAATGGATTGCTTTGATATAAGGGACAGCTTATGAAGCACCCAGAAGCTCCTATCTTTATAACTAGATTGTCACAGTCCAAAATTAGGAGGTCTTTATAATTTAAGATATTTGAGGGACCATTTTTATAGGAGAGAGCCCATGATTTTTAACTTGCTGTAATTTTTATGCACGTTTGGTAGTTTCACAAGTGACTTACATGTCTATAACCCTACCTTAACTTCTCTACGCATATCTCTTGTCGTCTTGTCATATGGAATGCCTTGCGGAAGTGCCTAACCTCTACTTAACAATTTAAGTGCCTCCCCTCCATCACAATACATAACGTATGGAGTGTTGTTACGCCCTTATGTACAGAACTCTGAACGTATGAAAATAAAATGTTAAGACTTCCAAAGTGTAACATTTGCTGCGAGCATGTGCATTGTGCTCTACAGTTCAGCTAACACACTCTGTTTGCGTAAGTCAGTTGTCGTCATTATTTCGGTCCTTGTAGTGGAACGTTTTTAACCTTCTTGTAGTTTGTTTATTTTACCAATTGATCTATTAACTAATAAAAGTACATTTTTTTTACTAATTGAGGCAGAAGTGCATTCCACATGGCGCTTCATTCTCTCTTTGCAATTTATGCATTATAGTTTTGCAATGAATATTATAAAAACAAAGGAAATTGCATGTTGATTTTTGCACACAAAATGGATATTGTGTAAGGAATTGTGTTTAAATTCTTTGAAGCGTTAAAAAGATTTAAGTCTGTGCTAACATCAGACTTCACAGCCTCTAGCCGAGGTCTTTTGACAAATAATTTTAAATGCACATATATAATTATTGTATCCTAATAACCTTTTTCTTTCCTCCATGGAGCATGCTCACTGTCTGACCGATAAAGGGTGACATAGAGGAGCAACCATGTGTGGTTTCTCTACCTCAGCCTTCCCCCTGCCTGCTCACTGAAACTGCAAATAGAGAAGCTCCCAGCAGTGCAACGCTGACAGCAGCTTCTCTCACAGCAGTTACTGTGAGCAGATGAACAGGTAGAAAGAGAACATGCAGGTGACGGCAGGTAAACCACATAGGGGACGCTCCCCCACATCAACCTGGGTGCCAGGTCCTAATTTCTAGCCACCATGGTGACCTGGAGCCCGGGGTTTGGCGAGCCCTGCTTTAGCCAAAATACAATCCCTGACTACTGTATTAATTACCCCATTTCTTTTTACTCACTTGCTCAAAAATTTTAGTTGGTTGTATCAAAACAACGATATAGTATTTACTACAAATAACATCCCTCCAATATCTCAGTTCTGCTATTCTCAGACTAGGAAGCTGCATCCATTATTTACTGCCTTAGGCTAGGGAGTCTTGTCCACCTGCAAAGCATCTCTCCGAGACACATTCACCCAGTTTAATTGTCTCTCTTTATTAGTATGCACAGGCGGTTGGAACTCCTTGTCCCCTCCCACCGTCTGTCAACTATTTATGCATCTAGGATTAAGAGGAGTAGACACAAAGCAACAGGAGGCCTTAGGCCATACACATTTTAAATCTGCTGCGTCGTTAGAATATATATATTCTCTGTTTACACCCGACCTTAAGAAGCTTTCCCCTGAGAAGCATTATATACCATATTCTCCTGTAGAATTTATTATTAACTTTCAACTGGCATAGGCAATCTGTGACGCATTGTGTTGTGAAACTACAAATACCTTCATTCCTTGCAAGTTATCAGCTGTGTCTGCTGTTGGAGCATGCAAGGAATTGTAGTATTACAATACACATAGTGCCAGAGATTGCTTATACCTTCCAGGATTCTGCCAGCATTAGACCTCTCTACCAGTGCTCAAGACCTCATTGGATCCATTGGAACTATGTTGATATGTTTTAGATGCTGCAGAAGACAGCATGGGGATAACCTGTATTGCAAATAGCACAATCTACTATATAAAATGTAGATAGTGGAAAAACTCTGATCATTGGATGGTCTGTCAGTGATTCTGCATTGTGGTGAATTGTGCGAGTCAGTAGATGTGTAAAGCTGGCTATACACTGTGATGTTTATCTATCCCAGCAGGAGTTAGCCTGATACACGCGGCAATTTCCTATTAGGGAAAGGTCTCGTTATCGGCACCATACAGAGGTGGAACTAGCAAGTTTTGGACCCAGGTGCAAAAAATATGCTTTGGCCATGATGATATCCCAGGTAACCCGGTGGGGAGCTTCGACGGTGTGGTGATGACAGCTGTGGGCCCTTGTATCAGCATGGGCCCTGGTGCTGCTGCACCTGTTGCACCAATGGTAGTTCCCCCTGGCGCCATACACCTCTCCTGATGGGACTGACAATCCTAGCAGAAGACAAAGAAAAGGGAGCTGCTCAGTTAGCGGATTGGCCCAGCTTAAAAATCTTCAAAAAAAATCAAATAATTGTACCAGAGCGTTTCTGGTGTGTTTATTTGCTGTTTTAAAACAGCAAATAA
>WWET01005532.1:72772-88949 GCA_011038615.1 Limnodynastes dumerilii | reverse complement strand
TCAGGATGCTTAAGGGTTAACCAAGTGCAGAGATGTTGATTAATCATTTTATCGAGGGCAAAGCCTGCGTTCCATCTGTAAATGGCGTCGATGTTGGCGTCATTTACAGATGGGTTATGGGTTTTGCCCTCGACATGGCGGTTATTCAGCGGATTTGCACTATTATTGTCAACATCTACCTTAAGCAAAAATAAACATCTGGGCGCTCACAGGATTGTGTTGTGGTTTTCCTTTTTGGTGGATTTCATCAGGAATGGTAGTAACAGGTAGAATCGTGTATTTTAGGGGTGTTTTGTTCTTACATTAGTTTTCATAGCAGCAGGGCCAGAGTAACCATGGGGTGACCACCATAACACAGGGCTGTTTCTAATGGTGGGGGAGCCATGCAATCACATGGTGGTGACATAAAAGGGGGCGCCCTGCATAACCAACACTGGTTTAAATAAGAGTTTAAGTCAGAGCTTGTTGTATGTATGTACATATGTACATATGAATATTTATATATATATAATATTATAATATAATATATATTTCAGAATTTCTAGGTTGGGCTGGGGCTCAATCCAGTCTTTACTATCCAATCTAAATGCCTCCACCCTCCCATCTGTTGGACAGTTTGTACACCTCCCACCCTACTCTTCAGAATCCCTACCATTATGGAAGTGTGTATCAGGAGGTTCCGGATCCGTAATGAAAGCGAGTTGTGTTCACATGCAACATGCGGACAAATTAACATTTTGGGCCGGATCCAGACTTACTATCGCAGTTATTGTTATTGGGCCGTATCCAGACTCCAGGTCGTTACCCCACTTCCGCACGCAAATTCAGCCGTTACTGTATGAATAAAATATAAAGGCCAGACCCCTGTGTGGATAAGGTTCGCACAGAGGGCCCACCCCATGTACAGATGTGCAGGACATACGGAATCAACTTCAGCGCTTTATGCATAGCTCAGTGTTCTGGGCATGCTCAGTGCAGCTTTCGTAAATCAGCTGTAGCACGGGAGTCTGGATCCAGTCCTTTGCTTAAGTCTGGATCACTGGGGTGTGATCATGTGACCTCAGGATGTAAAACAACTTCACTCTCTTCTGAGCAAGATAGAACACTGACTTCTACACTCCACATCTTAGATGTCATTTTGGCATACAATCTATAACTGTATGTTGTTCTTATCTTATTACTTATTAATTTAATGGCTACCGTTCATCTAATTTTGATCATGAACATGCACTATAAATTGTACACACGCTTGGCAAAGCCCATAATCCTATAGTGATTGGGCCTCCCATGTAGAGAGGTGTTTAAACTGTATATCAGCACCATTTATTTCCTTGTCCTGTACCCTCACCCATGCTGAGAGCCAGAAACTCTCCATACATGGCCATGGAAGCGTTTTTTTTATGTTTGAAGTTAATCCTTCGACTCACAGCTGGATTACCACTGGCCTCTATCCAGAGTTTAAACAGACAGACAGCCACTTGGATGTTCTTGGAGAGGAATTCTGAATTTTGTAATACCACACATAAAGATGCACAAATAGGAGTCTTTGAGAACTACCCCCACGTGCATTCCACATAGAGAAATAATATATAAATATCAAGGAAAGTGTTTCCAAGGTACATATACTGCAAAGTGGGAGGCTCATGTAGAAGTGCAATGGTTGGTGCGTTATAATTACTCATCCCATGATGACAGGAAGGGGCAGAGGTTATGCTGTTGAGGTGCACTTTATATAACCCTGTTTGGTCTGCAAGTCAGTACATTGCACAGCTGCTGTCATGTTGCCAGTCACAGTGTAAAGTCCTAATAAGTATCCAAAATCAAGGGTCGGATCCTGACCTACGGAACTTAGACAAGCCCCTTGCGTAAGTACCTTGTCAGGGAACATCTGTGCATGCGCACGGCAGATGTTTTCTTAGCGTAAGTACTATCGTACGTAAAGAAGTTATGTACGTCAGTACTTATGGGGAAGGGGAAGACCCTTCATTTATGATACACATTATATGGTGGGGATAGCCATTTAAATGAGGGGTATCGGACAGGGAAGCCCCGTTGCGACTACGTCTGCGGCTATACAGACGCAGACCTAGGGCCAGATGTACTAAGCTGCGGGTTTGGAAAAGTGGAGATGTTGCCCATAGCGACCAATCAGATTCTAGCTGACATTCTCTAGTATGTAAAAGGAAAGTGAGAGCTAGATTCTGATTGGTTGCTATAAGCAACATCTCCACTTTTCCAAACCAGCAGCTTAGTAAATCCGGCCCCTTGTAATAGTTAAGGTAGAAATCTGGAGACATATGTGTCCAAATTTACTCCCGAGAGCGGGGAGTGCAGGGGGGGGGCGGCGTACCTACGGACCCTCGCACGCACGTAAAGCATGCAGGGGTCTGGATCTTCCCCAATGTCATTAGGAGAAAGGAAAACTGCCATTGTAAATAGCTATTGACAATTGTAAAGTATGATGTTCAAAGGGGAAGTTGCTGCCATTCTGGAAATCACTATTTTGAAAATAATACAGTTGACAGCATAATATCAGTGTTATCATTTTAGATTTTAGATAGATAGATTAGAAAATATATTCCAGCACGGGCACACTGACGAGAGTTCTCATTTTGATACCTGTTTCTCCTTCCAGGAGTGGCGTGTAGTGACTTCCCCATCTTTTTCTTCACTAGCACTTATGTCTCTGCATCTCTTTTACTTATGTACATTCACACGTTTGTCTATTAGAGCTCATGCAGCGATCTTTATAGGAAGCACTGTGGTCTCTTCCAACCTGTGCCAACCAGGGAAGCTCCACCTAATACTGAGAGTGAAACAGCTCAGCTCAGGGCAGTGCTGCCTGATGTTTGCTGTCAGCTGTTTGGTAGTTGTTTATAAACTCTGAATGCTGAGCACTGTTTATAAACACCCTGCCCCTGCCAGCAGCTGAGGGCTTTGAGTGCTGACTGAGTGCTTGTTAGGAGAAGCGTGAAAGCAGGTTAATTATGAATGGAAATGTTAGTTTAGAAATCAACATTGGTTCAACTCTAATTTGTATTGTAAACAAATAAAGCTGTTAAACTCCTGTGTGCTACACCCAAAACAGTCAGTATTTATCCTGCAGGTGAGTACCAAGGGGTGAAGGTTTTCTGGTAGCCTGGAACCCCCTTACAACCCCAGGATTATTATATTCCTGTATGTAATTCATCCTCCGGTCACTAGTGGCCACCCTACAGCGTCTGTTTACCAGAATGCTCTCTCTCCTCTCTCCTTCCTTATACCTACTACCACCAATCACTGCAGAGGACTGTGACTGATCAGAGGAAATGGCAGCCTATTGTGTCTGTGTGTGCTGAGCTCCCCTTTACCATCTGCCCAGAGTGTCAGAAACTAATAACTGGCTCAGCTGAACTATGTACATCATGTGATAAGACTCCCTTCCACACTGCTTGCAACATTCTCCACTATGTCACACAGCAGTCATCCTGCAATAAATATAAGAGGGGCTTTATGTTGTCTGTAAATAAGACATATCTGTGATTTACATGGTTGATACTAGAATAATACTTCCCAATTAAAGTTGTTGTATAGTAATATGACATATAATTCCATTCCTGCACCCATTAACTACAGGTGGGACAGAGTTGCTACCGAGAAATGGCAGTTTTTAGAAGTAGAGAGAGCCGAAAGCTAATTTTTGTCTGTCTTTATGTAAAAAACACAGCCATTTTATAACAATTTTTTTTTTTGAATGGCCAAATGCCGCCGCAGGCCCGTCAGACGCACCACACCGACTGGACACTGGAGAGATGAATAAAACGTTCCAAGGACATTTTTGGGTCAGGCTACAGGGAGTGGAGTTTTAGGGTCAGGCTGTAAAGAAAGGAAGGGGAGGGTTAGGGTAAAGGTTGGGGTTAATTTAGAACTACCAGACACAGCACCATCTTTGATGTTCCAGAAATCAGTTGTTTTGCGGTGACCTACACCCCTACAGATCCTCCACCTGCTGTTTTTTTTTTGCTGTCTGTACTCGCAAATGACTTGTACCAGGAATGGTGCAGGCAATTTTGGCATGGAAAATACTCTCCCCCTTATACTAACCTTCCCATTTTTCAGCATCTGATCTGTATAGCAGTGCTGCCCTCTATGTGTAGAATGAAAACTGACACTATTGCTATGTTTGTGTTGCACCTAGTCTGTGCATCCCAAATTCATCACGTAGTTTGCATTCTATTGCATTTTTATTGATTCCATTTATTTTCTGGAATTCAGATGTTGTCAGGTATTCGCTATTTAAACTGTTGGCTAAGAAGATTTTAAAGTGAAAATCATTTAGGTGACCCATCATCTAAGTCAGATGAACACTGGACCAGCCTGGAGGCTGACACCACTGTTCCTGGTGCACTTGGATTGGCAAGATAAGGGCAAATAGGTACAGAGGCACAAGCTCGGTTAGGTTATATGAACTAAGTGTGATACCAAGGGCCCCATTTATGTAAAGAAGAAGGTGAACTTCTGTTTTCATTGTATTTTCACTCTCTGTCATTCCAGCATTTTATATCTAAAACTATAGTTTCTCTCGTGCTGGGCTGTCTTTTTCTTTTTAGATCTGCTCGAGTCATTTCCAATGGGTGAAGTCTCATGTTAGTAAACTATAGCCTGCTGTTATACTTACCTGTCTCCAGCAATCTTCTGCAGTGACCACTCTGAATTGAATGCAATCAAAGAGTTTGTAAGAGCAGAAGACAACATGGACTCCACTCAGTGTTGGATTAACAGATAGGCAGAGTAGGCATCGGCCTATGGGCCCAACGCCTTTAGGGGCCCTGGTGACAATGGATAAAAATAATATTGATTTCATCTTGAAAGAAAATTACAATTGCGCTTTCTTAAATTGTTTCCAAAAGATAAAAAAAATAATCAACTTAAAGAAATGAAAACTTTATATTAAAGACTATGGAGAATATAATGTATTAATATAATGTCCCCATTACCAACTTAAAGCACATAAACCATAGACATCAGATCACATTACAGTCTCTGAAAAGCTCATCTTCTGTCAGCTGTCAGTTTGTGAACAATTTCGGTGTAACCTACATACATATAATGTACAGTAGTGATGGTCATCTCCATCTAGCGGCTGACCTGCACACTACTTAGTTTAATATTATCTCATTAGGGTGCGTGCAAGGGGCCCCAAGATTTCGACTTCCTAGGGGCCTACACAGGGTTTTTCTTTAATATAAAAGTTGTTCTACATTGTCTGTAATTACCATGGAGTGGATCCAGACTTAAGAAGGAGCTTTAAATTAAGGAAAGTTATGGGTAAAACCATGTTGATATCAGCGGGAGTCAAGTTAATTGTATTCTTTGCATGCAGGGATATATCTTTGAATTGCTTACTGCACACAGATACTGACCAGCTTTACTATCACACTGTTATTTAGACTTGGGATAGGAAACATCCCCTCTCAACTCTAATACTGTTTGCAACAGATGAAATATCACTCCCCTGCAATCAACATGGTTTAGCCCAGAAGTAACTAATTTCAAGCACTTACTTAAGTCTGGATCCAGCCCATTAAGATTATTAATAACATATTAAGAAGTTAACATATGTTTCTACATCTTCTAATGTCAATCACTGTGTGCACTAATTCTAGGATGGCCATTGTGTGCAGCCACAAATATCTTAATATTGATATTATAATGTAATATTTGGGTGTCTTTAAAAGAAATTGAAAAACATATTTTTTTTATCACACATCCCATAAAAATTTTGGAAAGTTGGAGAGGTTCAGTGATCCCGCGGGAGCCTTTGTTACTGTGTAGTGACATCACCCAGCTAATACATGTTTCTTCCTGAGGATGTGGACTGGTGCTCTCATTTCCATTCTGCAAATGTAATCAGCAGATAAAGCGTGATTGGCGTAGTTACCATGTGCAAACAATCACCCGTTTACTCCATTCTCGTAAGACAATATGTTACTGAGCAAGAAACATTGCAACTCTGCAATAAAAACAACATGGCTCCAAAAACTAAGCGGTGCTTAAGGGGCTTTAGGAACTGTTAAGCGGTATAGAGAATAAAAGAATAACTGCAACTGAACATTAAGTGAGAGGAACACAGACCTCATCCTTAACAAGCAATGATAATAAAGTAAATTAGCAATATTTATTGATCCTAAATTCAATGTAAATGCAAGATAAACAATCTAAGAACAAAATCCACATGATCATAAGATAAAATGGCCTATTATATTTTTGTAGAACATTTTATTAATGGAAACCATCAGCCAATACACAGCCATATTATCCTCATATAATGAAAAATATAATATTTATGATCACTATTATTATGATTATTATTATTACTACAACATTTATATGCTTCATGTTGTAGATAAATTGGTCAGCAGATCTCCATTAAACAGGTACCAATATCAGCCTAGCTGCATTGTGAATCATGCCTGTAACAGGGTTTTAAGGGTCAAATTTGGGTCAGCCAATTAGAATGAGTCTGAGGGCGGGCTTAGGGGTTTATATGCTGGTGCTGCCATTTTGTCTGCCTCTTTCTGAAAAAAACATTTCCCTCCCTCTATCCTCTTTAGTCATATTGGGCTGGATCCAGACTTAAGTAAGTGCTTGAAATTAGTTACTCCTGGGCTAAACCATGTTGATTGCAGGGGGAGTCAAGGTAATTGTATTCTTTGCATGCAGGGATATATCTTTGAATTGCTTACTGCACACAGATACTGACCAGCTTTACTATCACACTGTTATTTAGACTTCGGATAGGAAACATCACCTCTCAACTCTAAGGGCATCAGGAGGTTCCGCATCCGTAATGAAAGCGAGTTGTGTTCACATGCAACATGCGGACAAATTAACATTTTGGGCCGGATCCAGACTTACTATTGCAGTTATTGTTATTGGGCCGTATCCAGACTCCAGGTCGTAACCCCACTTCCGCACGCAAATCCAGCCTTTACTGTATGAATAAAATATAAAGGCCAGACCCCTGTGTGTATAAGGTACGCCCAGAGGGCCCATCCCATGTACAGATGTGCAGGACATACGGAATCAACTTCAGCGCTTCATGCATAGCTCAGTGTTCTGGGCATGCTCAGTGCAGCTTTCGTAAATCAGCTGTAGCACGGGAGTCTGGATCCAGTCCTTTGCTTAAGTCTGGATCACTGGGGTGTGATCATGTGACCTCAGGATGTAAAACAACTTCACTCTCTTCTGAGCAAGATAGAACACTACACAGCTTAGATGTCATTTTGGCATACAATTTATAACTGTATGTTGTTCTTATCTTATTACTTATTAATTTAATGGCTACCGTTCATCTAATTTTGATCATGAACATGCACTATAAATTGTACACACACTTGGCAAAGCCCATAATCCTATAGTGATTGGGCCTCCCATGTAGAGAGGTGTTTAAACTGTATATCAGCACCATTTATTTCCTTGTCCCGTACCCTCACCCATGCTGAGAGCCAGAAACTCTCCATACATGGCCAATTCATCCTCCGGTCACTAGTGGTTACCCTACAGTGTCTGTTTACCAGAATGCTCTCTCTCCTCTCTCCTTCCTTATACCTACTACCACCAATCACTGCAGAGGACTGTGACTGATCAGAGGAAATGGCAGCCTATTGTGTCTGTGTGTGCTGAGCTCCCCTTTACCATCTGCCCAGAGTGTCAGAAACTCTAATAACTGGCTCAGCTAAACTATGTACATCATGTGATAAGACTCCCTTCCACACTGCTTGCAACATTCTCCACTATGTCACACAGCAGTCATCCTGCAATAAATATAAGAGGGTCTTTATGTTGTCTGTAAATAAGACATATCTGTGATTTACATGGTTGATACTAGAATAATACTTCCCAATTAAAGTTGCTGTATAGTAATATGACATATAATTCCATTCCTGCACCCACAGGTGGGTGGGACAGAGTTGCTACCGAGAAATGGCAGTTTTTAGAATTGGAGACAGTTGCTACCGAGAAATGGCAGTTTTTAGAATTAGAGACAGCCGAAAGCTAATTTTTGGCTGTCTTTATGTAAAAAACAGCCATTTTATAACAATTTTTTTTTTGAACGGCCAAATGCCGCCGCAGACCCTTCAGACGCACCACACCGACTGAACACCGGAGAGATGAATAAAACGTTCCAAGGACATTTTTGGGTTAGGCTGTGGGGAAGGGAGGGTTAGGATCATGCAAGGACTTAGGGTCAGGCTGCAGGGAGTGGAGTTTTAGGGTCAGGCTGTAGGAAAGGAAGGGGAGGGTTAGGGTAAAGGTTGGGGTTAATTTAGAACTACCAGACACAGCACCATCTTTGATGTTCCAGAAATCAGTTGCTTTGCGGTGACCCACACCCCTACAGATCCTCCACCTGCTGTTTTTTTTGCTGTCTGTACTCGCAAATGACTTGTACCAGGAATGGTGCAGGCAATTTTGGCATGTAAATAACCCCCCCTTATACTTACCTTCCCATTTTTCAGCATCTGATCTGTATAGCAGTGCTGCCCTCTATGTGTAGAATTAAAACTGACACTATTGCTATGTTTGTGTTGCACCTAGTCTGTGCGTCCCAAATTCAACACGTAGGTTGCATTCTATTGCATTTTTATTGATTCCATTATTTTATTATTCTTAAGTGTGAATCAGGTCCAAAGAGAGGAAAGTTACTCCTGGGCTAAACCATGTTGATTGGCCCTATGAACTTAAAATCTGTAGGTTCGCAGTAACATCCGCAGAAATGGGCGTTCTATGAATAAGTAAATAGGACGATACACAGAAATGGGTGGAGGGAGACATTTAAATCACGCAACGAAGGCGCGGTTATGCACTTGCGTTCCTTAATAGACGCCCTACGCATTGAAATGTGAAACTACAGTTAAGGGAGCCCTATGGCACTCGTAAGTCACATAAGAACCTGAAAACCGGGGGCGCGCCGAGGGAGTTTCATAGCTATTAGTTGTGTTTATTTAGGAACCTATCACGTTATTAAGTGTGAATCAGGTCCAAAGTTATTTACTAACTATTTAAAGCGCACAAACCAGGAAATAGCATGTCACAGTATATTAGAGGCTGCACAATGTCTGATTGATCTTTGTTTTTGAGTAGATTGCACCTGTCTGGGAACATCTGGTTGTATGACAAAGGAACACATTTATTACACTTTCTAACCTAAAATTCCCATAATAGTTGTTGCTAACTGTAACTTTATATTTCTGCCTCTGGATCTCTCGACTTCTTAATGGAAAGGGCATTTTAGCATAAGGTAATAAAGGGCCTGATCAGAATTAAAAGCAAATTCCGTACATAGCCTGAAAGTAACAGACAGAAGTTGGGATTCACAAGCTCACTCCTATGTGCGAATGCAGGATCGGTAAGTTTCTGTTTATCATTAGCAGCATGCTGGTGAGGATGAATAGCATTTGGGTGCCTGCCGGGGTATGTGGCATTGTGTCACAACCAATCAAAGTGCTCCACCATATGGACTAAATGAATCCTCAGAACTCTGGATCTTCTTGTCTTCCGTTCTGCAGAAGTGGAAAGCGACTGCAGATGCCGTACATCCAGTATGGTTCTGGATCCTTCTCCTTTGCAAAGGCGGGACAGGATGAGCCAAGATGCATACATCCTGTAAACTAGGTTGGATAGGTAGGGCTTGATAATTGCATTTTTTAGTCCCTACACCCTGGCAGGACTTCCTCGCCATGCCCATTTTAAGTGAAAGAGGTACAGAAATTCAAGGCATGGTCCACAGATTCTAAGTTCAGACCGGATGCAGACCCCTGGAAGAGGGAAGTAAACTCCTCCTGTCATTCCCCTCTGTCGTGTGTCTTTAGGACAGATACAGTGCCATAGGGCAGTCTTAACACTGACGTGCGTATCAGCGTGTGAGTGGTAAACCAGACCCACACTTTATAATTGACATCTTCCCATCCCGCCCTGTTGTATGGATATCCTTTCAGTTCCGTACAATAGGTGATATGTACATAAATCGCACGTAACATCTGGGGGTGGAAGCGCCGTCCCCTCCAGTCACCTCACTTACGCACTCTGCATGTGTAAGTAGTCTGGGGACGCTAATTAGAATAGATCAAATAAGAGAGGGATAGGGCTGAGTAGTAAATAATAACACATAGGCAGATTCATTCATAGTAGCAGTGGACCAGATCCTATAATGACAGACGACTTGCACAAGCTGCGTGCGTAAGTCAGGCTTTGCGAGCACACTGCACTTGCATGCGCCAGATGTTATCCATTGGAACTCTAAACATACGGAACTGGTTTCCATACGTTCAGAGTTCCGTATGTCAGGGCGTGACAGCCCTGTGTACATTGGATGAGACGCAGTGTGGATGGGGGAGGCATTTAATTCGTCAGAGCATTCTACATACACAGCGATAGGTGTGGTTATAGTATGTTTATGGACATGGAAGACCCCTAAACTCTGCACGCAAAAGGGGAGTGTGAAGGGTGTGCACTGCCCTCGGCAACTCTGTGTGTGCGGAAATCGCACTTAAGTCTAGTTGAGGTCCAGTAACTTTAGTTATGTGTCGCGATGTGAAGAAGAGCAGAAAACTCCAGCTACAGTTATCATATGGATCACCGGACAGGAAAGTGTTGATATATTCTGCTGCTGCACACTTCATGATCGTTGCAAACAAAGGTGATCCTGACCAACAAATAATGAATGGGGCCCTTGGTGGCCAATGCCAAATTATCAGGCAATATGGTCACATGGCTTCTTATTCTGTTTCGCTCAGCAAGAAAATGCAAAAAGAGCCTGTTGCTTTCTAAATGACAACATTTCCAGCATAACCTTTTATTTTATTACAATAAGTAGTTAAATTATGAGAGTGTGTCGCTTATATAATACATTGAGTGCTTCCTGCACTGACAGAGATTGGAGTGGTAGGAGGTAGACAAAGTAAAAGCAACATTATACAAGATTTCTTTACTGGATTTCAACTTTGAATAAGCCAGAAAGCTTCCAGCAATGTGTTATTTTCATCTCTCCACATTCCAGAAATAGAGGAATTAGTAAAGAATGTCAGTAATGAGACTGTAGCCTAAATTACGGCACACAGGAGCAGACTGCTAAGTAGGTCTACACATGACCATTGATCACAGCAGCTGAGGTCAAGGACCATTAGTGGGAGAATAAGAAATGATCAGTGTTGTTGTCTGTTTATGAGGACTAGAAATTTGACGGCAAAATGGTATATCCAGCAATATCATTGGAACACATTATTGATCAGGGGAACAATCTGACCTTCATCTATAACAGCCCAATGAGGGCTATGGTTTCTTTGGCAAGAATAATACTCCTTTCACATTGAGTCAAAAACCCGGGATATTGCCAGGGCAAGCCCTGAAGACCCGGGTTGAGGCACAGGAGACAGACCCGGGACAATTGGAGGGTTCTAACCGGGTCAGTTCAAAAGCCCAGGATACTGACCAGTGTGAATGGTATAAAAGAAAAAGGATGAAAAGCTAGGACACGGCAATAACCTGGGTTTAAAAACCCAGCTTATTGCCACGGCGGCAATGTGAATGCAAGTTAATTAGGGAGCTATCAGATTTAGATTTCCTTCTTCAGGATCTTCACTGCTTAAACTACAAGTCAGCGATGAGAGTAATTATAATAATAATAAAAATAATAATAAGAAGAAGAAGAAAAATGGGTTTACCCCATCACAAATTGAGACCCTGTGGTGTCTCTCTTGGCTTCCTACCCTATCATTAAATAATAATAATAAATAATAATAATATTTTAATGCCCTGCATATGTGTTAGGATATTATTTTTGACTTGCAATGTGCTGCTTTGCCTGTAGGGACTGCTGTTCTGGACATTGGGCCGGATCCAGAACTACGTCTGGATCCGTAATCTGCATATCGTTTCGCTATGTAGATTGCGTATATGCGGTCTAAAAGACCGCATATACGCAATCTACGTATCGAAACGATACGCAGATTACGTACAATAGCTACTACGCATGCGCAGTAGCTATTGTTCATTGAATTACGTCTGTCTATGGAAGACGGACGTAGTTCTGGATCTACCCCATTAATCTTGACTTGCAGTATCCTGATCTGCCTTTAGGGGCTGCTAATATGGACTTGTGCATTCTGACTGGTAACCAGCACCTGCTCATCCAGTATTTATTACTGTCTTTAGCTGAGCAGTGTGCTGGTCATTGATTCTGCTTTCCATTTACCAAGTGTGTATTCCTGTATCCAGCTTGCAACCACCATATATTTATATGTATCTAGCTTGCAACTACCTTGTGCTTCTATGTATTCGTCTTGTGAACTGTAATATTTTGTTCCTGAATGTGTTTGTGTATTTCCCCATTGTGTATATTATTCAGCACACCTATGTCCCATATACTGTGTATCCTGCAGTTGTTCCCTATTTATGTCAGTGTTTTTTAACTTGTTCTCAGTGTTACATTCTCCAGTAACCTGTTCTGCTTATGGATGTGCATTAATAAACATTCTGACCAGATCCTGAACTTCCAGCAAATTCCATATATTAGCCTCCAATCACATTCTAGCTCTCATTTTCAAGTGCATTCTACAAATAAAAAAAAAAGCTGAGTAGTTGCTACTGGCAACATATCACTTCTTTAAATGTTCCATTAACTATACCCCTTGATTAATTTTTAAACTGTGTTACAATAAAGCTTCCCCTCAGGAGTACAATTAAGTACATCTATAAGGATATCATTTCGGTTGGTTGCATAGCGCATTTCTAAACTATCAATCAGGATTCACATGCACCAGATCCAATCGCATATCTAGAGGTGCTGCAAGAGGTGCAGCTGTTAAAGGGTCCGGAGGAGAGGAGGGGAGGGGGGACAATCACTCCCCCTGCTCTGTAAGCAAACTCTCAGAGGCTGAGTGACAACTGAAAACAGTGCTTGGCGCTCCATGTAGGAGTGGTGAGCTAGCGTATCTCCATATGAGCAAAGGGCGTGGCCTCCAGGCACAGCAGCATTGGAAGCCTGGATCAGATATAAATGTCATTATTAATGTTATTTCTCCAACTACTGCAAACAATGCAGCAGGAATGGATATCAGCACTTTACAATTATTTTATATTACAGATGCTACACTAGTAATACATTCAGATAAAGCTGAAAATTATATTTGATTCATTTGTAAAAGTAGTTTTATGCTAAACACTCCCACTTTTTGTTCCCAGAATCCTTTGCTAACATATGAAGAAAATTGCTATTCATCGTTGAGTACAATGTACTATAAAAAGCACCCAGAAATTATTGTTCACTTTACTTGTAACATATCTTAAATGCAAAAGTACTCTACAAAATGACAGGAAAAATCGGATTGGTTGCTACATCTGAATTTTTCTACTTTGGAAGCTGCATTACAGTAAATACACCTCCATTGACTTTTTAAACATATATGATAATAAAGTCCCATTTTTATTGTAAGCCTTATATCTCCCAACTGTCCAGATTCCATTGAGACAGCTCTGATTTCATGTGACTTTTCTGCCCCTTCCAGTTTGTCCCAATAAGTGGACTAGTCTGAAGGAAGTTTTTTTTTTATTATGTTTATTGTTTCCCATGTGACCACGGTAAAAGGGACAGAGATTATAAGGAAATGGGCGGGAATTGGGGGAAGCGGGGCATCCTTTTGGCAGGATCGGGGTGGGACTTATTTGTCCCGTTTTCCAGAGAATAAATGTCGGGAGGGCGGGGGTAAGGATTGCGGTGTCAAGTCTCACAGAAGGGCAAATGTGGGAAAGCTGACAGAATTTTGGGAACCCCCTGGAATGTTAAGTATGCTTGTATATTGTATGCCAATGGTTCTTTAACGTTCAAGAGCGCCAAATACTATTTATAATCGGATAAGGTTAAGAAAATTCTTGTAGGCAATAGCAATGTCTGTGACAAGGGGCCTGATCCAGACCTACGCCCGCGAGTGATCATACGCCGGTCGGGAGCGTAAAACCGGGGGAAAAAACGCACTGTGCATGTGCAGTATGACAACTTCCGGTCGTCCGAAGGACATTAGTGTACAGCAAGCGTATTTTGAGCGTCTTTTTCGCCCAAGGGGCGTGCGTTTTGTACGACGATAGTCCGGACGCTCGAGTTACTACACAGAGGCGGGGGAAGAGCTTTCAAATGTTAAACCGTCGGCCGTACGAATTTTCGCACAAAATACGCTGAGCGTACGGGCTTAGCACGCCCATACTGTACAATTTAAATGGCTATCCCCGCCTCCCTGTTGTAAAACGAGCGCCCAGCCGACCGTCGTACTGAACGCACGCCCCTCGAGCGAAAAATACGCACACCATACGACCGCTATACGCTCATGTCGTCCAGCCGACTGGAAGCTGTCATACTGGGCATGCGCAGTGCGAAATTTCGTACGAAAATACGCAAAAAACGGTCGTACGCTCGCTCGAAATCGGCCAATTTCGTAGCTCTGGATCAGGCCCCATGTATCAGCAGACATTAAACAGGTCCTGGGGTTCCTGTCTTGTGAATGGTCTTACATCAAGGTTCACATAAATGAACTGTAAAAACTTAGGATGCAAACAGAAGAAGAAAACAGCAATAAACAGCAATAAGAGCTAAATTTAGCTAAGCCGATTAGATGATGTACTCACTGAGGGAGTTATATTCTTGGCTCACTTCAGTCATCACTTGTCTTCATAGCTGCGCCTGTAACCTGTAATAGAATCACATGATGGTAACTTACATAATATTTTCTAAGTCGTAACTCTTATTTACACAATACCTTTATATTATTATTAAACAGCGATCTACAGCAGGATCTACAGCATCCTACCCCATAAATATATGGAGATTGGGGGGAATTTTATTTATTGGGCAATTACTAGATAGACCTGGTATGAAAATATTGACTTATAGTGAGGCTGCGAAAAGGTTTGACGTGATACAGTCATATCCCTTGGTATGTCTACAGGCACAACACTATATTGGGGCAGTTATATGAAACTTTCAGGAGGCAGATTGGTGGAGTGACCTGGACACAGCCTTTCAGGAGGTGGCGTGACCTGGACACAGCCTTATTGCAGACGTTACCTAACTGCATTGAAATACATATTTAGTGGACTGGTTGGAACACTCAATAGGGACCGGAGCATGGAGAGTTTCTTTTCTACCTGGGAAAGTTATATTGACACTTTGGTGACGCCTATTAAATAACATTTGTACAACACATTTCACTTTACAACATGGTATTTGATGAGAGAGTTGATCAATGATCCACCAATATGTTTGCACATTTGTACAAGATCTTTTATACTGCTATGGTTATTGAAGAAAACCGCGTAGCTGCCAAACTGACTGGATTTTCCATTATTAATACCTGAAAATGAACTTTGCAGAAAGGCCTAAAATAAAATATTACAAATGTATATTCATTCACACTGCTATGCACAGAGTTCAAAAGTCTCTGCAGCAGATGCAAACTTATGCTGAGTGCGATCCTGTATTCCGTACCTATGAGGGTAATGTACATACGGAACTTCTGAACCATCGACCCTTCCTTAACTATGACACACGTGCATAATGGAGGATTGTACGTCGTTACTGTACCATTTAAATACCTCCCTGCACCCACCACACGCTGTACAGATGGCGGATTGTCACACTCCATTGTCGCAGAGATTACAATGTGTAATCCAGGATCGTTTGTAGTGCGTTCTGATGCATAAGCGCCATGTTCACGCAAGCGCAAAATGCACACACAGAGAACTTACACATTCTGAATGTGTAAATGGGTTAAGCAATTCTGTATCCGGTCCATTGAGTGTGGTCAAGTTTACAAAGTCAGGATAGGAAAATTGTCCCTACCAGCGCTGCATCATGTCATAGACTATGACGTATTCCATTGGGGATTACACTTAGGTCACATCCTGTGCATTTATTATACAAATTTCACTCATATTTACTATATGACATATGCACAAAAGAAACGTATAAAAAAAGTTTATAAGTAGCATGACATACTGTACATGAAGTTAGTTATGTGTAGTTCATTCAACATTCAAAGTTACAAAAAGATCTCATGGTCATTATTCATCCCTAAAATGCTCTCACAGGCCCCTTACATGCTACAAAATTATCCCCTCTCTCTCTCTCTTTCTCTCTCTCTCTCTC
>WWET01005532.1:9187-21902 GCA_011038615.1 Limnodynastes dumerilii | reverse complement strand
GGCCCCCCGTTGTGAAGAGGGGGCGTTTCCATAGTAACGCTGGGCAACATCTGCCCGGCGCATGCGCATTAGAGCTATGGCCGCCGTACTGGCGACGGCGGCCGTAGCTCAGGATCAGGCACATTGACACTGACTCCAGAAGTCATTGTAGTATGATGACAGAATTTAGAAATTGTGTCCTGTTTGCCTGCATTGAGGTCATGGAAGTCAGGATGTAATCAAAGCCTGGCAGTTGGCTAAGATAACATGACTGCAATAAAGGAGACAGAAATGATAAATACACTTTGGTCTCTTGTTATTCTTTAAGCTTTTATATAAGGCTGAAGATCAACTGATCGTTTATTCACAGTCTTCAGGGTAAAAACTTAAAGTATTTATTTACTGACAATTTAACAATCAGATACTGAGGCTGCCATTTTTATTGAGAAATAGTTTTCCTGGTAGTGCTAGACACACCCATGGGTGGAGCTATTTACAGGACACACCTCTCTGGTGCAGCACCTTTATGGTACTATCACAATGGGCCTGATCCAGAGCTACGATGTTACACTGAGCGCTGTAGCGCTCAGCGTAACATCGCTGCTCTGGCCCGACACTCCCCCTTGTGGGAGCGTATTAACTCTCCCTTACGCCGGCTGAAGGCTACCCTAACTTCAGCCGGCGTAAGGGAGAGTTGATACGCTAGGACGGCGGCGTTAGTACGTTAACGCCGCCCTCTCAGCCTCATTACCCTCCCTCCCCCCGCCCCCCTACACTAACTTCAGCGTAGGGACGCTGGGGGACGTCCCCTCCAGCGTCCCTACGGCGCTACTATGGACGCCCGATCTACAATCGGGCGTTTCCATAGTGACGCCGGGCAACATCTGCCCGGCGCATAAGCATTAGGGCGACGGCTGCCGTAGCTCTGGATCAGGCCCAATGTCCCTGACATTCTGTTGCAAAAGTTGGCAACCATGAGCTAATTTAGCATAAAATGGCATCTATTAACAGCTTTGTGGGATGAAGTGCTTGAAATTAGTTACTCCTGGGCTAAACAATGTTGATTGCTGTTGGAGTCAAGGTAATTGTATTCTTTGCATGCAGGGATATATATCTTTGAATTGGTTACTGCACACAGATACTGACCAGCTTTACCATCACACTGTTATTTAGACTTGGGATAGGAAACATCACCTCTCAACTCTAATACTGTTTGCAACAGATGAAATATGACTCCCCTGCAATCACCATGGTTTATCCCAGGAGTAACTCATTTCAAGCACTTACTTAAGTCTGGATGCAGCCCATGGAGAGTAAAATGGCCAGTCTTGTATTTATTTAATCATGCAAGTTTAAACAGATTCTGCAAACCAGCATTGCTTTTATTTAATGCTTCTCCAAAGGATGTGTAGGCCGGTGTAACATTTGTAATATTCTAGGTGTGCAGATGTGTGAATGGAAAAGTCATGTACCATCAGAACAAATGCATACCTCTGGAAGGTCCAGCCCAGCAAAAACACAGCATGTGCTTAAGTACAAGGTCACGGCTTCAAGATCTGTTGAATAATAGATTCTATTGGATCAAAACTAAAGCACTCACACTGGCTGGGTCATTGCTTTCCTATATTCCTAGGTTATTCACATTCATCCGTTATAATAAATTGTTACTTGGGTTAAAAACTCAACTAAGATAGTTCAGCTCAGTTGGGTAGGACTGTCAGTAGTTCTTCTTTTCACTCACAGTTGGTCCTGACCAATTTGGTGCCCTAGGCAAGAGGTGTAGACAGTCCCACCAGCTTGTTGGATGTCCCCTGCAGCAATGGCCTATGCCAGGACTGTCTATATGCTCACTCTCCACACAACTGTGTCACTGAATGACTTTAATGACTAAAGGGACTGCTTTCTTAATTCAGCATTATAGTTCTGGCCTTACCCAGGCTTTCAGTTCTATTCACTGACCAAAAAAATACAGATGTAAAATATAGGACTTGTATATATTAAAATTTCTTAACTGGAGAAAGGGCGTGGAATACAAGTTAGACTGTCTTATTTGCAACATTCATACACTCAAAAACATTAGGCTGACAGTGTATGAATACTGCTAAAAATGACCTTGACAGGACTGTTACCCTGACAGCACTAAGGTCTACAGTATTATTACATCGACCTTAGCGTAGTTGATTGGTAAATCTGAAAAAACGAACACTTTTACTAACTCTAACGATCCTCTCACCGCAGCCTAACCCTAACTGTCCCCTCACTGCAGCCTAACCCTAACTGTCCCCTCACCACAGTCTAACCCTAACTGTCCCCTCACTGCAGCCTAACCCTAACTGTCCCCTCACCGCAGCCTAACCTTAACTGTCCCCTCACCACAGTCTAACCCTAACTGCCCCCTTACCGCAGCCTAGCCCTAACTGTCCCCTCACTGCAGTCTAACCCTAACTGTCCCCTCACTGCAGCCTAACCCTAACTGTCCCTTCACCGCAGCCTAACCCTAATTGTCCCCTCACCACAGTCTAACCCTAACTGGCCCCTCACCGCAGCCTAACCCTAACTGTCCCCTCATTGCAGCCTAACCCTAAGGTGGTGTCCAGCTGGCGCCCTCATCAACAGCAGGTGTCACAGTCAATTGAAGAGTCATCTTATCCAGCGTCACTGTAGATCCGGCGTCCTGTGATTCAGTGGTGTCCAGCACCTCTCTGTCGGACAGGTAAGAATATGATACACCACCATATACCGGAAAATAGCTTTGTGTAAGATTACCATACAGAAAAGCAATTGTTAGTGGCACTATATCGAACCTTATTTACATGGCAGACTTACACTGGCGATATCCGGCAAATTGTTTCGGCAGTGGCTACTCTTTCATGTGCAAGTGTATTTACCAGAGAAAGGGCTTTATACCACATGCCAAGCTGTGCCCAGAATAGCAGCTCCTCACCACCTGTATAGGTATGAAGCATGAGAAAGAAATGACAAATGGTTCTGGCATTATGAAGATGCGGGAGGTGGCCATTCATTCGCAGATCTGTGAGCTGATGCCTAGATTTTATGCAAGGAGCATGACGGCTTTACCAAGTCCCCATCCCCCTCTGTGAACCATCCAGCATATGCTTTTATTTATTATTTACATTTTTGGGAAATTAGTGTACAAGTAATATCTCACCATAACTCCTTAGCCCTCTTCCCATCTTGTAAAATGTTCTCCACCCTTGTGAAGTTTTTTGGTCACAACACAAAACACATGTAAAAGTAATTAAGAAGAAATCAATGGAATAATCACTGTTCTGTGGTTAGCAAGAAGAACGAGAAGTATCAATCCACTAGAAGAAATATGTTTCCATAGACAATTCTATGCGGATGGCTTTACATTGTCCAGACCAAAACCTTCAATCCATTCAGCAGAGTGCTAAAATAAAAGCAAATGATCGTGTGCAATGGCCAGTATATGACATAGACAGTATGGAATGCAACATACGCTTAAATATATACTTTTATAGCTAAGGGTCTTGTTATAGAGATCTGGTAAAACTATAAAAAGCTGAAAAATACATTCAGCAGTGAAACCTATTACAATTTCCATACATTTTCTTCAACTCTGCTGTGTTGTTTTTTTATTTTATTTTTTCATTATGATAAATTGATAAACCCAAATTGTCCTGTTTTGACAAGTGTGACAGAACAAGCCAATGTGGTAGATCCAGAACTCCGCTTGCTCTCCGTTTACTAGCGTAGCGTATTTACGTGCGCATACTTTCTATACACTCCCCTAGGCACACCCCTTGAATGTACGTATTTTGTCCAAGATCCGCTTTCCAAACCCTACCTTAACTTTTGCCCATGCAACCAATGTCATCCGCACACGTACGGATGGGCAACACGTATTTACGTAGCTAAGCACGCCCATACTGTACACTTTAAATTCAAAACCCCGCCTACATAGCGTATTTCAGACATAATTTTGAAGCACGCCCACACCAACGGATTTACACGGCAAATATGTGAATGGTCCATACGTTCACATTTACGCTACGTTACGGAGCGTATTTTCTATGGTGCACATGCGCAGTTCTAACCAAAACGCGATTTTACGTCTCCGCCACGCGTAAATTCGCTCACAAGTGTTGTTCTGGATCTACCCCAATGTACATAAGGAAAAGAGACTATAATTAATAAGACTTGTATCTGATTATGAAAAGTTACCCTGAACTGGGATTGGGTGTTGGGTCCCTTGGAGATATTTAAAGTGTTACTCTTACATATTATGGTCCGGATTCACAGTTATGTAGTTTTTTGTCTTGCATACGTTGCTTTAAGAATTTAATTACTACGCATGCTATCTATGTACCATTTCTGAATGTAGATTGCGTAAGCGCGGTTAGACCGAGCTTGTGCAATATACGTACAGAAATGGTACATAGATAGCATAAATAAGCTACTACACATGTGTAGTAGCTCAATTCTTAAAACAACGTACGCAAGACAAAAACTATGTAACTGTGCATCCAGACTTATATCTGTTCAGTCTAAATAAAGGGCTACTTTTATTTCTATTATTTTTTTATGATAAACTTCTCCAGTTTATTCTCTCCTGACAGATGCAGCACTGGAATTTACCAAACGTTACATACGCCGGCTGTTATGTGAAAGTGGCTGTCCCCCCTTTTACGACAGTCGTATCTCTGCCGTGAACGCAGAGAGCGACAAGTAAATGAGGGCACGGGGCGGAGAAGCCCCGTTATGACCAGGTGTGCATCGTAAGAAGGTGTACGTAATTCCCCTGTCGGGGGGTCCCGAGGATCGGGCCCTGGGTGTGTAAGAGGCCCTGCTTGCAAGTTATAGGACTTTGGGGATTGATACATTAGGGCAAGTGCTATGACACAATGATTCAGTAAATGTGTTTAGTGTTCTGTATGATCCAGTCACACAGCAGTGTTAGTAGTAAAACTAAGGATAGTTTTAGAATGTAAAGAAAAGGTGTCCAAGTTTTTTTTAACATGTTACAGAAAAGAAAAGCTTTAAGGGAATGAAAGTTTGGAGAGTGGAAGATAGTCTTAGTGGGCGAGGGAGCAGTGCCGTTTCTAGACTTAGCAGAGCCAAGGGCAGGAAAAAATGATGGCGCCCACATACACACACACTGTGCCCCTCATTATACACACACACTGTGCCCCCTTCATCATACATACACACACACTGTGCCCCCTCATTATACACACATGCTATGTCCCCTTCATCATACATACACTGTACCTCCTCACACACTGTGCCCCCTCATTATACACACACACAGCCCCCTTCATCATACATACACACACACACACTGTGGCCCCTCATTATACTCTTACACTGCCCCTTCCTCATACACACACCGTTCCTTCTGCTTCTTTACTTACCTATTATTTTCTCTTCTTTATTCTTTATCTTCTGTCTTCTGGCTCCCCCTGAGCTCCTCTCCACACGCTCCTCAGTCACTGCGATTTGCCGGCGTGATGACGTCACGCCTGGGCGGCACGCAGTGGAAAGAGGAGACGTGAGGGAGGGAGGAAGCTGGGAGCCAGAAGGTAAGGGTTTTGATTTTTTCTTTTTTAATTCATAGCGGGCAGAGCGTGGGGGTGGAGACTTGCTGAAGCACTAACATAGACCGCGGCTCTCACAGGCGCTGGCCGCATCACATAACAGATGCGGCCGGCGCCTGTAAAAGTCGCAGTCTATGTGACCACTGCACGTGGAGGGCTGCGGGAAGTGCCCCACTTTTAGTTATCTAGGGGCGTGCCCCGTGCGATTGCAGTATTGATTTGCACCTGTCCTATCCCTGGTGTAACTATTAATGACACAGCTGGGCAGGTTTTAAGATGCGCATCAGTGATGTAACTACTGTTGGTTTTAGTGGGTAAGAGCTGAGAGATGCTAGCAATGGGGTAGATCCAGAACTCCACTTGCAATCCATTTACTAGAGTAGCGTATTTACGCGTGCGTACCTTCTATACACTCCCCTAGGCACACCTCTTGAATGCATGTACTTTGACCGACTTCCGCTTTTCAAACCCTACCTTAACTTTTGGCAGCATAACCACTATCGTCCGCACACGTACGGATGGTCAACACGGACTTACGCAGCTAAGCACGCCCATACTGTACACTTTAAATGAAAACCCCCGCCTACACTGCGTGATTTAAACGTACTTTTAGCTCATGTAAAATTGGCACAACCACACGTACGAATTTACGCAACTAATACGTGAATGGCCCATATGCTCAGAGTTACGTTACGTAGCGTATCATCTGTCGTGCGCATGCGCAGTACATACAAAATTGCGATTTTACAGCCCCGCCAGGCATAAATTCGCACAGAAGCGTAGTTCTGGATCTGGGCCAATGTATTTATAAACAGCTTTTAGCAGTCATTTAGAGAGTGCTGCCGTGAAACAGCCTCCGACGGCTTCACACACGCCAGACATCAGCTACCAATCACACGCCCTTTCTGTCCCCACCTTCCACTCGAGCCTTGCCTTCTTGCCATGGGGCCAGAAGATGCCATCACATAACAGATGCGGCCGGCGACTGTGAGAGCCGCGGTCCTCTGCACAGGGGAGGGCTGTGGGACGTGCCTCCTCATTTAGTTATCTAGGGGCTCGCCCGCCTCTAGAAACGGCCCTGCGAGGGAGGTTATTTCAGGTTCAACCAATGTAGAGACTGATAGAGTGGATCAGCTCTAGAAGAGCACTTTGCAAGGAAAATCAGTTTAGCTGCTGCATGTAATATAAACTATAGGGGGTAATTTTATATTGTTGGAGTCCAATAAGAAGAGCATAACATGCAGCAAGCACACCAGGTGCTGTGATACTACAAGTCCCATGACTCTTTGTCAAGTATTAACTATCCTTTTGAAGCATGCTGGGAGTTGTAGTTTCAAAACATCTAGAATACCAAAGGCGACTTATGTCTGGATTAGAGCATTGAAATAACGTATACAGTAATCGTGTTTAAAGCTAGAGATTCACACTCTGATCTTACAAATGAGACATGGATCGAATTTTAAGATTGTGATACGTCATTGTCTGAATGTATTGTTTTCCCTATTATAATAAACTTCTTAATAAAAGTGTAATTCTAGTAAAACAACAAACTTTATATGACTTTATATGTGGAAGAACAGTTACCGGTTATAGTTTTTCCAAAAATATTTAGTATAAAGTCATTTCAATTTATCTGAAGTTAAAGGGCTCTTTTTCTGCTTAAGAATCTCTTACATAAAAACTAATTCCTGTGCCGCTCAGAAACTTCAGTTCTGCAGAATAATTTAATGCCCTGAAATTGTTTATTTTCATTGCGGATATAAAGTCTCTAAAATCACTTCATTGACAATCTGGCACAATCATTAAAGTCTCCCCAGCCAGTTCCTTAATACACTGTCTGAAATGTTGAAATAATTCTACATAACATGTACAGCTTAAATAATCATCTAGGTGGACACTGACTATGAGAATAAAACTGGAATTGACATGCTTCATAATAGTTTCATAATCCTTAAAAAGGTGTATTAAAAAGAACAAAGCGAAGGTTACTATTAAACAAAGGGGTCTGTGTTATTTCATGAACAGAGCATACTTTTATGAAGTATTTTCTGCTATTACTATTTTTATATGAAGTACATCCAAGAAATTGCAGCAATAATTCATTATTTTTTTCTTATGTCAGCATTTAGTGGCAATAAAACAATCACTAATGGGCAAGTGATACTAGCCTTGCACTAAGGGTTAGCTTACCTGTTTACTAGCCAGGCTTAGGGCTGGATCCAGACTTAAGTAAGTGCTTGTAATTAGTTACTCCTGGGCTAAACCATGTTGATTGCAGGGGAGTCATATTTCATCTGTTGCAAACAGTATTAGAGTTGAGAGGTGACTTATCCCAAGTCTAAATAACAGTGTGATAGTAACGCTGGTCAGTATCTGTGTGCAGTAAGCAATTCAAAGATATATCCCTGCATGCAAAGAATACAATTGACTTGACTCCCCCTGCAATCAATATGGTTTAGCCCAGGAGTAACTAATTTCAAGCACTTACTTAAGTCTGGATCCAGCCCTTAGTATATATCAGGGTTGCCGACTCTCCCGGAATGTCCCGGGAGAGCCGGCAAATCTCCCGCAAGGGACTTGAGGCCCGTGGTTTCATAGAAAGCACTGCCTCAAGTCCTGCCCCCCTGCCTAGCAACACTAGTATACTAGTGTTGCTAGGACCAGGGAGCGACTTGATGATGCAATTTGTGCCATCAAGCCTAGTCCCGATGCCTATTCAAGCTAAAACTTGGTAAGTATGATGCAGGGGACGGGGCTTAATGACGCAATTTGCATAAATCCCGTCATTAAGCCCCTCCTCCTGCATGCGTCGCTAGCTTCCCTCTTGGATCTCCCGGAGGGAAGCTGGCAAAAGTCGGTAACCCTGGTATATATGAGTATGTCTGGCATCATCAGCAAATAAAGTTGTATAATATTCAGCTTGTCTTAATGCCAGAGGCGGTCAGGCAAATTTTTGCTTGGTAGACAAGCGTCAGTATAGCTAAACATTTAAAAGTGGCAATCAAGCCCCAGGTGCTATGTTACCCATATTACATGGATGCTGAAGCCCACTGCAATCCCTCATTCTGACTGCAATAAGCTTTTTGAAAAAGGTTGGGGTGGGGGAGGCAAGTAATTAGGGGCACAGGAGGAAACCTGGCATATGTCCCTATGACTCCAGACAGGGACATGGGAACACTTGGGGGGCAATATATAGTTGACATAATTAGGTCACAAAGTGATATCCCCAGTTCATACTGGATCCAGACTTCCTACAAGGGGGATGGGAGGGGGAAGGCATGCAAATAAATGCATACATGGATTTTTGGATGCCGTGGGAATCCAGTATCGGGCCTCCAATATCACTGCAGTCACAGCTCCAACCGCAGCAGTATCCGTTCCCTAGTCAAAAACAGTAAATGCCAGTACATATGATGATGCCACAAGTAATGTCCTAGTTTACATCATCCTTACACAAACAAAATAGGAGCTCCAGAATCTCTGTGACCTGGTGACACTCCATACCATTTGACTGGATTAAGCCAAAGCTATTGAGTGTTTTCCGAACTAGGCCTTATCTGTGTGGAGTTTGTATGCTCTCCCTGTGTCTGTGTGGGATTTCCTCCAGGTGCTCTGGTTTTCTCCCACACTCCAAAAAAACAATACATGCTGGTAAACATTGGCTGCTGAATAAATTAACCCTAGTGTCTGTTTGTGTATGTATTTGTTAGGGACCTCAGCATGTAGCTCCAATGGGGGCAGGGGCTGATGTGAATGTGAAATATTCGCTGTAAAGCGCTACGTAATCTGATATATAAAAACCTGTTAATAAATAAATAATAAAGAAATCATTGTCTTCTTTGTTTATCGTAGAACCTGTGTTGTAGCTATTTCAGGGTTTTAGCAGCTTGCATTTAAGTCATTCAATTTGTTATATTATATGTTATATACTGATGGAATTTCTTCCTTCAGTTCATCATGTTTGGGGCTTACGTGCCTTTCATATTGTGTTAAGAGCTATGGACCAGATCCAGAGTTTGAAAATAAGATAGAATCAGGAGGAAAATTACACCTGGGCAGAACCATGTTGAATTGTAGAGGAGGCAAATTTAATCTGTTTAGGCAGTATTGGAGTTGAAAGGTGATGTTCAACTCCCAAGTCTTTCCTTCTGAATGGTACTTTCACGCGCCCAATATTAAAAATACATATTTAAAAGTGTTGAATTTAGGCTATGTGATTAGATCATTAGATAATAGTTTCCTCGAGCTTTAATATGAATAATACGTTGGCTGTCTGCTTTTTCTGCTGGGTTAAGTTTAGTAAATTCAACCAAAAAGAGACAGAACATATGAACACTTCCTCTAACATAATCACAATACTTATCACTTTGGTGCCACTGAATCAACATAAATGTTTGGTAAGTTGTGCCGAAAGCTTGTAATTATAGGCTTATTATAGCAATCAGAGGGAATCTAGCAATTATCCGAACAATAAGTTATAGCCCTCCCAGTCATTTTCTAGACAGTTATATTTTTTAGAAAAACTATATAACATTTAAAGTTTAGACTTGCAGCAGTTTGGAATAATTATACAATTACATTTTCTTGCTCCAATACCTGGTCTAGTTGCCTTATTCCTGTTGTTTACAAAAAGTCTTACAGCAATGTGTTTTATGGAATATTGCTGCAATTATATGAGTGGGGGGTCACTTACAGAGCTGAACAAAACCTTGGTGAGGTTAGGGTCTCGCTATATTGCTTATTGGCGATTGACATTCCCTTTAACCCTAAATATTTCCTACTCCCCCTTGGCATCTCTCATGACCGGCCGTATTCACAGATCCATTTTTGCGCGGAGTTCTGTGCTGATTTTTACGTTTGGAGTAACTGCGCATGCCTAGTAACTTTAGTTACGTTGAATTTACGCACAAAAGGCCATTAGACAAATACGTGTGAATCGCACTTGGGGACATAGGTGCGGAGGGGCGTGGTTGAAATCCGTACAGACAATGTTACGTGAAAGTGGGTGGGGGGAGGCATTTAAATGATCAGTTGAGGGCGAGGGTTAGCTGCATACGCACGTACGTAAATATCATACGCTTGTAAATGCAAACATAAAGATAAGGAAGTCTATGTATAGCCGTCTGTGTGAGGGGAGTGTCATGGGTGGTGGCTTGCAACGTACGTGCGTATAATTGCGTACCTAGAACTAACGGATCTGTGAATACAGCCAGACATCAATATGAATTGGTGTAACACTAAAGCCTCAGCAATTAAGTGACAAATGGCTGTGAAATGGCATCAACCTGAAATTCCAACAATTCAGGAAATTATCCAAAAGATACAGAGCTCATGACATGTACCCTCCAAAACAGAAGTCTGATGATTACCCACATCACACATGCCAGAACTATAATATCAGCTGAGTTCACTGATCAGCATTTTCTATTAGACACCACTGTGACTCCTGTCTAATTGAATATTGTAATGCTGACATTGTTCAATATTACAATAACCATAACCCTAATCCTAAACCTCATTCTAGCCCTCCTGGAGCAGCAAAGAGTCATTATCTGAAAGGTAAGTGTTGTAGCTAACCCTACACTTAATCTTTTCCTAACCCTAACTTCCCGCAGCCTTCCCCTTCTTTAGTCCTAATACTAGCCCTCCATGCCCCACAGCCCAACCCTAACCCTCCATACCCCGCAGCCCAACCTTAATCCTTCATGACACGCAGCCTAACCCTACACCCCTTTCCCACAGCCTATCCCTAACCTTCACTTACTTCAGTCCTATCATTAGCCCCCCATGCCCTGCAGCCTAACTCTAACCTTCCCCTTCTTTAGTCCTAATACTAGCCCTCCATGGCCCAAAGCCTAACCTTAACCCTCCATACCACGCAACCTAACCCTAACCCCCCTTTGTTGCAGCCTAGCCCTAACCTTCACCTTCTTCAGTCCTATCACTAGCCCTACATGCCCTGTAGCCTAACCCTAACCCACCATGCCCCGCAGCCTAACCCTAACCTTCCCCTTAAACACTAACCCTAACATTTTTTTCTCCATAGTTAATGCAGGCAAACCCTAATCTACTCGCCGCAACTGCCACAGCCTGTAGCTATTGGGAATGAGGAAATAGGTTCCTGTTACCAATAGAAAATTTCTATTTTCAAAGCTTTTTGAACAATGATACAGAGGCCATTTAGCTGGTGGCTGTGTCAAGTTAGAAATACGGCCACTTGGACCGACAACCGCATCCTGTGAGCAGCATATTTTGGAGCCCGTCTTCTATTTTTATATGGATTACCTCTGATCTGGCTACCTCGAGCTGTCTCCCTTTCCCCCTTGATTAACTCTGATACCCTTCCTCTTTTATCTCATCTTAATGCTTTCATCTTACTTTCTTCCCCACTTGCATGTTAGCGCACCACCTCCTCTGTCTTCTATTCCCTATACACTCTTCCTGCATACAATCTCTACAACAACATCAGGTGATCTAGAATTCTGAAACCGGGGATTAGGCCTTGCTATACTAGCAGATAGGTGACTAGGAATAGGATAAATGCACTGTGTTGTTTTTATTACTAGATGTTATGCTCTACGATTACCTTAAGAATGAAGCAATACAAACATTGGGCTGTATCCAGACCTTATTAAGTGCATGAAATGAGTTACTCCTGGGCTAAACCATCTTGATTGCAGGGGAGTCATATTTTATCTGTTGCACACAGTATTAGAGTTGAGAGGTGATGTTTCCTATCCCAAGTCTAAATAGCAGTGTGATAGTAAAGCTGGTCAATATCTGTGTGCAGTAAGCAATTCAAAGATACCGTATTTTTTGGACCATACGACGCACCTAGTTTTTAAGAGGAAGAAAACAGAAAAAAAATATTTTGAACCAAATAGTGTCCAGCACCCAGCATCACCCATCAGCCCAGCTCCCAGCACCACCCATCTGTCCAGCACCCAGCATCACCCATCAGCCCCCAGCAGCTATACTAAATACCGGCACTTACCTGTAGTCCCAGTTCTGCCGCCTGCTGCTTCTCCTCCTCGGTCTTCCCTGACCCTGATGTGACCTCAGGTCACTCCAGTGTCAGGGGGAGGAGCTGCTGCGCTGCTCTGCCTGTCACACAGTACAGGCAGAGCAGAGAGAACAGTAATGGACGCCGCTATGAA
>WWET01005531.1:68991-90108 GCA_011038615.1 Limnodynastes dumerilii | reverse complement strand
TTTTTACACTGTACACTCAGCGCTGCATGATTACAACTGTAACCATGTTGTGCTGATAGAATTACAAGGATCAGCTTTGCTGATCCTTGTAGTTCCATCAGTACAGAATGGCTACAGCTTGCAGCCATGCAGCACTTAGGTTTTTACACACACAAAAACACATGTCTGTTATACGGACATGTGTTTTTGGTGGTCACGATCGGCTCAAAAAATGAAATCGCACCTCTCTGGCTGCGATTTTATTTTTTGTGATTTAAAGGCGATTTCACCGCGATTTGGTGAAATCGTCTTTAATGAATTGCAAACTTTCTATGTTTGTAATGGAAAAAAGTCGGGATCGCTTTTTTCCACCCGCGATTTAAAAAACAATCAAATCGTGTGATTTGGGGCTTAATGAATCCACTTTGGCGATTTTTAAGCTCCAAATCACGCGATTTAGCCCAAATCGAGCTTAATAAATGAGGCCCAGAGAACGGCATTAGCAACTGCTGGCAATAACTCATTTATTTAGAATAATACCTTAAAAAAGCAATTTATAAGACAGTTTAAAAACATACATATATTTTCAAATATATTAATATATATCACCTAGACCATGGAAGTAAATTCATTTATATTATTGCACCATGCCCGTATATTCCTTAAAAGTCCACTTGAAGTTTATATGCGTATTGTAACATAATATTATTTGAATGATATCTCTAGTCTCCCCCGATGGAAGTAAGTATATGTACAGCAAGCTTAGAATAGTCAACAGCGAATCCTCCAGCCTTACCCCGATATAACAGGGACAGATTTCCTTCTACAGGCAAAAGATGGATCCGTATCAGCACAAGACTCTCCCGGGTGATCAGACTGGGCAGTCAGACTGCAAGCATATAGCAGTCTCATGCCATATAGACTAGTATGTAGGAAATTACCGGTTTGGCAGGCCTCCTGGAGTTTTGTTTGATGGCTCACAATGTAGAGCTTCCTCTGTCCGGCTTCAAATAGCAGATGAGGGTAACTTTGCCACAAGTCTCCATTGGATAGGTTATAAGGGCATATGGTAGTTCAAATGTCCAGTATATTGGACACAAAACTACTTACTTACTTCAGACTTTTTCAAAGCAAATCAAATCTCCTAAACAGCAGCTAAAAGTTTTATTGAATAAATATCTATTGCATATATAATATCTTATATGCTTTATACTCATATTTTTTTAGCACCATTTTTTTTCTTTTAGTAAGTCACTGGTATTTCACAATAAAGTAGGAACAGCCTGAATACATGGCTGGAGAAATGTGTCAAGAAAAACTGCAACAGGATGAAATAATAAACCTTGAGCCAATATAATCAGATGTCCAGTAGGTTTGCATTTATCCTTGTGGATTTTTGGAACTATATATAAAATTGGCATTTTAGGTGATTTTACCAATAAGGAATGGACTACCTGTTTAGGCAATGAATCCAATTTCTCTGCAGCCAATAAGATTTCATCCAGTTTTTTCTTGAAACTTTCAGTTAGATCTTTATGCTGTTTATAGTATGTAGTTCCATCCAAAGGTTGTCGATCAATCTCTGAGATATAATCAGTGATATCTTGGATGACAATGCCACCACCTTTATCGACGGGACGAATGACAATGTTAGTGTCCATAGCTGTCCTTTCTTCTTTAGAAAGTTTATGATGACTTTTAATTCCTTGGTTCCTTAAAATGTTGATAATCAATTGGTACTTCGCTTAATTGTTGAGGTTTGCCTTCAAAGAATTCAATGCATTTCAGTTGTCTCAAAAGACGGAAATGTTCCACTTTCCAGTTGAAACTGTTATGCCCAATGGAAGGCATCTATACAGAAATGTCTATATATAAATACAGATTAAAGAGAAAAAAAGAGAGAGGAGAGAGATGTAGATGTATTACTATGTATAACTAGGTATATAGATAAATATATGTAATAGAGTAATAGATATATAAAAATGTGGGCATATAAGTTACGATTTTGTGCCCTCCGCCAGGCACCTGAAGAAAAAGAAAGAAAAGAATCAGTAAAGATGTAAGTGAACTTATTTTTATATCTATATTGCACTCTCTCTCTCTCTCTCTCTCTCTCTCATTCAGACAAAACAATGAAAGTCCGTGCACACCGTTACCAGCGTCCTGGATATTGGGAGTGAAGGTTTCACTATTCACACTTCAAGTGGGTAGTGTTTAGGGCCAGATCCACCATAGGGCGATCGGGAGGGCCATCCCGGGGCCCCCACACACAAGAGGGCCCCCACACACAAGGGCACCTCCACAAAGTGTCATGACTCCCGGCAGTACTAAACACACTGAGTGCTGTTCATAGGTGGATCACAGCTGTCAATCAGTGACATGCTTTCTGTTGCACGCTCCCCTGACTAGTATAGAGCTGGCTGTCGTTATATCGGCATACTCACCCATACATTTTCAGAAGCGCCCCCGGACACGCCACAGGAGATGTGAGTAACCTCTCCGGGGACTTTTAGTGTTTAGTGATAAAATATCTTTTATTAAATAATAAATTGGTGTATTTTAATAATTAACAAATGAAACAACTTTATAAAATGAAATGTGCAGTTTCAAATTGTACTCATGAATAAGTAGTGGTGTGTGTGTGTGTGTATTTATTTATATAATTTATTTATAAAATGTAACCTTTAAATAGCTGCTTTGCTCTTTCCCCTGCAGAGGAATGAACAGTCTATGCTCTTTGCAATGACGTCTTCATGCAAATGACATTGCCATGCTGAAAGGAGCTGAGAGTCAATGTCCCTATGGTAGAAGACCTATAACTTGCATAGTCCCATAACCTGCTAAGTGACGCAGCTGCGTACTTTGTTGAATGTCTGTTTCAGAATAGCCATACCATTTAGCAACCAGTGTATCCATGCAAGTCATCAGAACCAGGTGGGCCTGTATGCTTCAAATGCCTGGGCTGATTTTTAGTCCCATTCTGTCCCTGATTCCTGTCACCAATTCATCAACTAGCTTTTGTACATTATCGTATACTAACAGTCCATTTAGGCCACACTTCAATGGCCTTTTCATTATCAGAGGTCATCATCGCACAACAGTCACAGGATATATAGCTGTTGTAGTGGGTTGCAGGCACAATCACTGTCCCCTTTTTATTTTGTACCATGTACTTTTCCTTTGCAAACATAATTTTTTAACTTTTTTTTTATTGTTTTTTTCAGGGATTTCAATAGCTATTAATTTCCATTCTAAATCTAGTACAAATAATACATTTTGGATTTTTGTGACATACTTTCACCCTAAAAAATCTAACTCTGAGGTTAGAGTCTGCAACATAGCCATTGCTGCTTTCTCATCATCTACTGCTGTACCTATTGATGCTAACTACTGAGCTATTGATATCATTCTATCAATATAACCATTTATATGTTTACAAGTACTTAGCTTTGTCTGTTCTGTATGTCTAACATTAATTCTCCTCATAAGTCTTTAGTCTAACCACAGACCGGGTGTTCACTGGAGCCCCTGATGGTGAAGACAGGCTTGGCTGCAGGCGAAAAGCAGGTCGCAGCCTCCAACAGGGGAACCATTAAAGCAAAGCCCCCTTGGAACCCTTAGTGATGGTTTGGAAGATTCATGCAGGACTGTGGAAGTGACAGTTATGGTAGAAATAGTGAGTACGGAGAGAATAGGGTAGTATGGAAGAAACATCTAGTATAGAAATATCACTATATACAATAAACATCACCATCACATAACATACTTTTTTTTATATAAAGAGAAAATAAATATTTTTACTGAATCATGAAAGGAAAGTTATAATGGCTCTGCTCAAATAATTTACTTGAAACTATTTCGTAGTGGAATAATAATTGGATTTGCTAATGTGGAGAATGTGTAAATACCAGAAGGTACAAGTATTCCATTTTTACATTTAAAATTGCCAACATTTTTTGTTTAAGTCATTGTAGGTATAAATGGAATAAGACAGTAAAAGGTAAAGACATACAAAATGAACTAATCATTGTAAAAATTATTAAAAATAAAATTTGAAATAAAATTTTTTACTCAGATTTACAGAACTTTTGGTGACGACTGCTATTACCAAATTACCGCTATAATTCCCCATATGGGACATCATTTGTCTTGTAGCAGAACTTAACTCTAGTAGATCTTTGTTTTTATTGGTTGATAACACTCAACACCCTCTATATTCATACATTTTTGTATAGTAGAAATTATATTGTATTAGTGATTTTCAGGAACTCGGTTTTCTATTTTTTATTCTCCCAGTTCAAAGTACTAGTGTTTGCTTTGTTATAGTTAAAATCATCTATTATAACACCCCAAATTCTAATGGATTTTATTACAAAAATTCATTTTTTACAGTAAGTTATAATGTGTTAATTAACATAGAATATGATAACTTACTATATTGATTAATTAACATAATTACAGTAACAGAAAGTCCTTCCTTAAACACCGATTATCATTAAATCACAATATATTTATTAGTCATGATAAAATGTAATTTACAATGTTATGACTTATACCCGATTAGTAGAAGTTCAACTATATTAACTAATTAACTCAAAATAAAGTTCTAAACACAGTATTGCAAATGTCTTAATTAACACTACAGGAATGACTCATTTAATGATTAAATTCCAGACTGAACATCTTCCAGTAGTCATGTTTACAGTTAGATCTATCATACATATTGTAATCATTCAGTAAAATGATTAAATCATAGTTCCACTTTAACCTCAGAACAGCTGACAAACGCACAAAGATCGAAAAGCATGTTGACATGAACATAATTATAGATCTTCAATAGCAATAAACACTCTAGAAGAGCACATTACTGGATCTCAGTGAAATTAAATGCTTTAAGCTAAAAAAAAATAATAGCTTCTAATAAGAATTCCACTGATAAGGGCAGCTTTCTATTTACTGCATCGGGCACAATTTTATCCACAACAAATTTATTTATTAATACTATATAAAATAATAATTATAAAAAAATGTTATTTACAGTGGTAAGAGATGACCAGATTCTAACCTCTTCTTCTGTTGCACAGCGGCAGCAAAGACCAAAAATTGGATCTCTGCGGTATTCTGGGTCCCTTGCAGGCAACAGGAGGACACTCCCCTTGCACATAAGGGCTTACGATACTAGGAACCTACCTCATGATTTCTGCACCATCCATAAATAAAATGGGGACGAATTATAAATCTGGATAGGACATAAAGAAAGAAATATGCACTTATTATAAAATGTACCTACCGTATGGGCCATATCTATCCTGCTTTCAGAAACACTTCAAGAGGATCAAGATCCATGCTGCAAGTCTGTTATGCATACATAGTCGTGAAATTTGGCCATTTTCTGCTCTCATACAAAGGCAAAAGCTGTTGTTTGAGAGCAAAGTTTCCTAATTAGCTTACATAGTATATTTGCTATCTACAAAATAATCCTGCAGAAAATATCACATTTTTTTTTCTTTGAAGCATCTGTCAGATTTTCAGTCATGGTGAGTTCATAAATTATGCTAAAGAAAATTTTAAATATTATACATTTTAGAAGACAAAAAAAAATTATAATTCAATGTTGCTTGTTAACAAAAGAATACAGTGACTCATATAAATTATTTTTCCTTTTATCAATTAATGACCTTTTAGACACTTATATGAAGAACAAACAAAACTCAGGCCTGATCCAGATTTACATAAGTCAGGGGACTTACACAAGTCTCTTGCGTAAGTCCCCTGACAAGTAACATCGGTACATGCATGAACCAGACATTACAAATCATGGGGTAGATCCAGACCTAAGTTGTTTTTATGTTCGATGGCGTAGCGTATTTACGCTATCATAAGTACTATGGACTCCCCTTGGCATTCCCCTCGCTCGTACGTACTTTACTAGATTTATGTTTCCCAAACCCTACCTTAACTTTTCCAAGTGTAAGTACAGACGTACGTAATGCACTGACATACGTAACGGCCCAACCCGGACCATACTGTATGATTTAAATGCCTCCCTCCGCCTACAAAGCGTATTTCCGGGTGTCATATGGAAGACATGCCCACAGATCTGTGTCCAGACGGATGCAGAGCCTTGCTGAAAAGTTAAGGTAGAGTTCTATGAACGTAAATGTCCAGAGTTCCGCGCGAAAGAGGGCAGTGACAGGGATGTGCATTCCCCTCTTCCATGCGGACTTTCTGATCTCTGTGCATACGGAAGTGGCATGGAAATCTGGATAAAACCTGGTTAAAACCTTACCTTATTGAATTTCCCCTGTCACTTCCCTCTCTCGGGCAGAGATTGTGTGACTTACACTGCTATAAGGCAGCCTTAAATCACATGATAGGATCAGCAATCTGTCCGACCATTGATCCGCTCGTAATTCTCTAATCCTACCCACTCTGTAAAATTTAAATGCTGTTCCCCACCCACCTTGGTAGGCAGAGGGGAAGCACAGCCCTTTTCTTCGCATTCTTATCATACGGAACTAAGTATGCACCCTCCCCTCCAAAAACCCCACTTACACACTTAGCATGTGTAAGTGGGTTAACTTTACTAACTGTGGATCCGTTCCTTAGACTGTGGGAAGATGTATAATAGAATACTGTCTATGTCTAGCAACCTATAAAAAAAAAACTTGGGATGGGAAATGTTTAATGTGCACATTTCAGCTGTTTAAGAGACAGGCAAAGGAAAAGTTTATTAGATAATAGAGATGAGCGGTTCGGATTCTGTGAATTCCAACAGATCCAAAATGTGGGGTTCCAAGTCGAGCCAAGCCATGCCATGCCCACCAAATTCAGATCTGTAATTGCAAAACACCGTTTTAACAAAAAATTAGAATCTTTTGAGACTTGTATTTCCTGCTACCTGTGGGTGCCAGGTGTGCAGTTGTTGTGGGGCAACCATCCCCTCTACACTCACCTTTAATCCATCCACCCTAGTAGCAGCTCCCCTGCAGCCCCACTGAAAATACAGTCCTCACATGCCATTGCTTGAGTTACACACAAGGTATGAGAGTTCACAGCTAGACTGTAAAGGAACCAGTGGCCCACTCATTCCGGTAGCCTAGAAACACCCCCAAAATTATTATTTAATAATAAAAAGAAAGAAAAAAAAACATTAACTTTAAAAGGGGCGTGCCTTCGTGGGTGTTGTGAAAAGGAATGTGGCTTCATTGGCTTGTTGGCTAGACAGACAGCTGACCCTCAGTTCAAATGCCTTAAGGGTGGAACTGAGAAGGAGAACTCTTGCACAGCAGCATCTTTGTCTCAGGAAGGGTAGTAGGGGCAAACAATATTATGTAAGGGCTCTAAGGTGTTGGAGCTGCCCTGCTTATAATACTTTGTATTTGATATGCTTGTATTTGATATGCTATTAGGTGACTTATGCTAATCTCCAAGCCACCCACGTTTTCCCCACCAAATAAAAAAAAATATTAACTAAATAAATTCAACCTTTTAAATGCCATACTATGTTTTCAGTTTTCATGTCAGTCTCTTTTGGTTATTTGGTTGTGTTGTAAGTTGACACAAGCTTGCACTGTAACCCTTTATGCCTTTTATAACTTTATCAACAATGTGTGGTTAGGATCATAGAATTGCTTTTTTCTTCACGCCATGATAATGTAGCTTTAGGTTATGAGCAAAAGAATATGGGAGAAAAACTACATTTTTCTGATTTAGCTAACAATATCCAACTTGAACAGATTGCTAAAGCTGTAAGTGAGAAAGAAATGATTCAGTAGCTAAAATTGACTTAGACAAGTGACATTTGTTTCACCGACCAGTAGATGAGGAAAAAAAAGTCACCAGAATGTTATCAGGGTCTTAAGCAGGGCATACACTAGGACTATTATCGGTCCCCGCAGGGGGTGGGCCAATAAATGGGATGATTTCCCGCTAGGGAATTGTCCCGTTATCGCCACCATACACCTCCTCTGCTGGGACCGATAATCCTAGCAGAAGAGGGGGGCCAGGGCTAGTACTATGTTGCTCTGACAGCTTTGATACCTTCAAAGCTGTCAGAGCAGCATAGTATATATATATGCAGCAGCATCTATTGCAGGGAGTAGTACAAACAGGGATCAGCTGAAGCTGCGCTTCACACAGCACGGCTTCGGCTAATCCCTGTCTGTACTACTCCCTGCAATAGACGTTGCTGCATATATATGTTCTATGCTGCTCTGGCAGCTTTGAAGGTATACTTCATAGCTGTCAGAGCAGTATAGTACATAGATATGCAGCAGCAACTTTGAAAAATAGGGAACCATTCAGCTTGCTGATTGGCTCCCTTAAAATATTAGGAGCTTGCGTCTAAATTTACATCAAACACGTCAAAAGATCAAATAATTGTACAAGAGCGTTTCCGGTGAGTTTATTTGGTGTTTGAAAAATTGATCTTCGCCCTTAACTAGAGCGATTATTTGCCCGATCACCCGATGATTGGGTGTTCGGGCTGATAATAGCTCTAGTGTATGGGCAGTTTAACTGAGATCCAGGTGTTCACTGGAGCCCCTGAGGATGGGAACAATCAGCCGAAGCCGCGCTTCACACAGCGCGGTTTCGGATGATCCCTGTCTGTACTACTCCTTGCAATAGCCGCTGCTGTATATCTATGTACTATGCTGCTCTGACAGCTGTAAAGTATACCTTCAAATCTGTCAGAGCAGCATAGTACATAGATATGCAGCAGCAGCTTTGAAGAATAGGGAGCCATTCAGCTTGCTGATTGGCTCCTTTTAAATCAAACATGTTAAAAGACCAAATAATTGTACCAGAGCGTTTCTGATGCATTTATTTGGCATTTGAAAAATTGATCTTGGCCATACACTAGAGCAATTATTTACCCGATCACCCGATAATTTAATTGATTGATTTATGAAGAATCTGATGTCCAGTGACAAAAATAACATCAGAATAGTAGCTGTAAATGCTCATGAAGTAATAAAATATGTGTAGAATACTATTTGTCAAATAATGCAACATTGTATAATACAAACACAGAATGGAAGTTGCTCAATCAATTTATAGGTAAATGCATACAGGTGCATGAAAGGCAGGGGTTAATCTGCTAGTCACACAAACAAAGGGGGAAAAAAACATTGTATAATAGCATCTGCATAAAGGAGATCAAATAAACAAATCAAACAAAGAGGAGGTAATAGTTGCTGTATAATCCAAAAATTACTTAAGCATGTGACTACAGCTTAAAGAGGAGACAAAATGAATTGAGAATGGGATTTCCATATTTTATTTATTGTTTCATGATTTACTAAATAAATTGTTGTACTACTTAATTTCCCATTAATAAAATATTTATTATTTTAGCATATTGTCATATTGTCCTTTTGTTAATCTATATTTATTTTGTTTAATTTAATGTTTATTATTCTTTTGTTTTTTTATCTTTTATTTTTTTGTATATTTATAGTAATTTGATATTTAAATGTTTATATTTTTTTATATTAGTTTTGTTTGTTTGTAATGTATTATTATTTTATAACTCTATATGTTATTTGTATTAGAGAAAAATGATTAGATAAACAAATAAAGACAAAGAAACCGGTCTTCAAAAAGGAGTAAAATAAAAAAATAATGAAAGACTTATTTTTATTAAAAAAAACAAAAAAAAAGCCTGACAATTTTATTTATTCATTGAGACCGTGTGAAGAAACACAGTTCATTAAAATATTAATTTGGATTTTTTTTTTAAGTAGAATTTTTTTTCCAGTCACCTACTCTTTGATCTTTTTATACTTTCAACATACCATATGCTTTCAACAATTGTGAGTTGGAATTATGGCGTAAGTAATGTCTTGCCACTGGTGTAAGCATTTTTTAATTATCTTTATCTTTCTGTGCATTTTTAACTGAACGCAAATGTTTAAAAAGAGATGTTACAATTTTAAAACAGTACACAATACCAACTGAGTCGCAGTTGATAAAATCTTTAATTACATGGATATGTACTTTTGTTGAGGGTGCATGTAGATGTTAAGTGACTTCTCACAAAGTGATCTTTTAGATTTAGAGCTCTCTGCCAACCCATTTTTATATGAGTGCATATAGCTTCAGCCAAAATTGGATCTGAGCATAGGACATCAGTATGTCTGCGTAGAATGCTCAATATCTAATAAGCTTCCTGACAGAAAGTACCGTTTAGTCTAATCTCATTTGAATTTTTATTTGACTTAATTTGAGAAAAGAGAATGGCTTCTCTTTTAGTGTGTTTAGCTTTGTTATAAGCTCTGATCAGAGAAAGGTGACTATATCCACATGCTTGCAATCTGGTTCTTAATTTTCTGGCTCACTTATCGGGAAGAACTGGAAGGCAGTCCGGAAATCGGGGGTGTCCTGCTGGAATCAGGACAGTTGTGAGATTTGTATTAGGGGTCTGAACATGGCAGACATATGCCTATCCCAGATCTACAATATACCCCACATAAAACTAAAATTACCCCTAGAACGTGAGTGTGTGTGTGTGTGTGTGTGTATGTGTATGTTAGGGAATTACACTGTAATGTGGCAGAGGTTAATGTGAAAGACTGTTTAAAATTGTAAAGAGTTACTTAATATGATGACACTTAAAAAAAAACAAACATGTAAAATTACAATTCTGATAACAGGGTCGTACTACCTGACTGCTAAGACATGTAAGACATTAATGTTTTCTGTGAAAGTAAAAATTCTACCTTAAGGATTTATTGGTTGGTTAATGACCAATGTAATAAGTCTCCTATCACACAAAACTGAGTTGCGTATCATAGGAAATACGTGCATAAATCATGAGTAACATCTGTAGGACACAAGTGTCCTTCTCTCCAGACACCCCACTTGCACAAATCTGGATCCAGCCCAATATTTTAAACTGAATACTTTTAATAAACAAAATGCAGGACAATCTGCAATTATTTATATCAATTCAGGAAGCATGGTGGACAAAATGTAGTAGTAAGAGCAAGTGAGTAATTACATATTAATAGTAAGTTAGATATAAAAGAACAGCTTTTTCTTTAAGATTTCATTAGAATATTGTTCATCTTTATTGCAGTCTAGCACTGAAGAATTTACATCATTATGATATTTTGCTACCAGTAAAGAAAAACAAAAATTATTAATTCCGTTCATTAGCATTTTGTATGACATCTGCTAGATTGTGACATTTTCACAGTTTCCATCATTAGAATAGGTATGTGAGCTTGCACTGACATAAAGGATTTAAGAATATAAATAGAAAATTGAAATGCTTATATAAACTGCAGCTTGAAAACTTTTCACAAGTCATTTACATAGTCTTTCCTTTCTCCCTCTGTTTCCAAGGAATATTTTTGGTAAAACATTAAATGCCCTTGTTGTTGTGCTAGAAAACAAAATAAGATTAGCATAATTCGTTGACAAGTGTGCATTGAATTCTTTCTATATATGAAAATTTGCTTAGAATGTGAAATGTAAGAAACTCAGTTTTGAAAAATTGTGTATTTATATAACGCTACCATATCAGACTTTTATGAAACAGAAAACAGCACCAATTACTTTTCACCTAGAGTTTGCTGGAGTCATATAAGTTTAAAGCTAAGATGGGCATTTGTGAAAGTGCAGAATGTTTGGAGCTTGATAGAAACAATGTCAAATATACATGTATATTACCAGGGATAGCACTGGGCACCATAGATATTTTTTGAAGTGTTTCAGTGATGCAACTCTGCCCATCTATGAGAAACTTAATAAACTTCCCACGGCTGATGGACCTCCCCCTCCCCCACAGGCTCAACCCGAAATAAACACACAGACACATTGCTGGATTTTAAAAGGGGCATGATTTATTAATTGGAATTGAATAGGACTATAACTTTGAGTGGTAGGTGGCGGCAACGAGCAGGTGGGGAACAGCACCCATCAGATGATGTAAACGGACAAGAATCCCCTGTCAAAGCGCCCTCCAGGTAGGGATCAGAACGGGTACTAACCCCCCTTCAACCGAGCACGCAACAAGCGGCAGCCAAGGAACCCCGCCACATGGCCTGGCCCTCTTGGCGCAATCCAGGAGTGTACCTATCCCTACCCGGACCCCCATTACCCCAATGCGCTTAATAATCAAGCTGTTCCCGACCGCTACCGCCAAATCATGCCCCGTCTGGAAAAAAAGAAAAATGTTAAGCAATCCTAACATTAGGGAAGAGGAGGGAGGGAAAACTGCAAAAAGAGGCAGAACTAAAATGGCTGACAGCATTTATACCCCTAAGCCTAACCACCCTTACAGTCATTGGCTAGACCCCTACTGACAGAGTGAGCCTGTGAGGGAAGGGGGCGCCGCCCACAGCCGAGGAGTTTATACTCCCTCACTCCTATTCAGATCTCGGTTCCTTCTATGAGAGCTTAACTCTTGACCCCACTGCAGCTGCATCTTTTGCAGTTTGTTATAGTGTAAAGGTATTTTGAATGTTCAGCATATACTCCAGTACCTATGCAATAGATGGGGAATGTTTTGTACCTCAATGTTAATATTTGCGTCAGGATTAAGCTTGCAAGTTTGCACTATTTCTGTGGTAGCTACAAACAAGTAATTTTCATGCCTGCTAAAAATAAAAAAATTCAGTTATCAGATTTTGTATCTGTTTTATTGCAAACAGTTTTACCTAAGTGCAAATGTGAACTCTTTAGCTGGATTTATTCCCAATCCTAAATGAAAATTTAAATTGTCCATGTAAATCTAGGTAAACTAAAATGTTAATTAGAATAAAAAACTAAATAAAATCTTACAGCTAACTGTAAACTGTATTTTTTTTAAACTGGCATATTAAAAAAAATAGAGACAGAGAGAGAAATCTTTAAAAAATAAGAGAACAAGCTGTGATTTTGTGTGCAGTAATGAGGTAATCATATTAATATGGTAGTTTGCTATAGTAGAATGGGGCTTAACCACATTGTTTATTTTTAGTTATAAAGATAAAAATATGTCCCTCTTCTGCCCTAGTAACAAAACAGTAACACAGACAGGCCCGGCAACAGACATTTTAGGGCCAGGTACACTGATGTTTTTCCTCCTCAATAGTATCTGCAGCGGTCCCTCTGAACCTCAGGGCCCATCACAGCTGTCCCCCCCAATCACTGGGAATGATCACTGCCATATATAATGACCATTTGACCTTTGAGACCAACCTTTCATAGCGTGCCATTTCCTCTATTGTCTTTGTTTTACAGTCTTCTACCATTCCATTTGCTTTCTAATCAGTTCTTCTTTCCCCACTTTTCTATGGTCTGAAGTATCAGTGGTGCACCCAGGGGGGGGGTTTCTGGTTGCCCAGAAACCCCCCAGATTGAAAATTGAAGAACATTTTTTTATATATGCAATGGCCATGTGGGTCAGACTGTCATGGAGGATGATGGTCCTGGCCTGTGCTGCAATAGAAAAGCAGGTGAGGATGGTAAAAGCTTTGGTTCATTGTGTAATGTGCTCTACTAAAGCATTGTATACTGCTATTGCTATTAGATCTGTTCCTGCAATATAAAATTACTATTTTAATGTGTAAAAGAAGTAAATTATAAATCACTTAAAAATATCAAAAACAGGACTCGTTACAGACAATAACAACACAATTCCTTAATGTAGATTTATTTTATTTTTATTATTTTTAAATCTACATGATAAACCTGCTTTCACAAAGAACGTTAATGGACATCTTAGATATGTGAGCAATCACACTGCTGAGATATTGATATATATATATATAGATAGATTAGATGATACCAACAACAGTGTGTACTCTAAGAGATGGAAATTGCGGAACGTTTTGACAGAGTGAGAAATAACCCAAGGCAAGGACAACTGTTTGATAATTAAAGTTTACTTTTAATTCACAACTATTTTAAATAATCAGGATTGGCAGAAAACTATACAATAAAAAGCAATTGTCTTAATGTACTGACATTTTTCCCAATATATAATTTGTAGTTTTAGTTCCTTTAACAAATATAACAATTTTCGTGTAACAAACAGTAAATATTCACACTATATAAGCTCTTCAATTGAAACTCAACAATGTAACATCAAATAAATAGTTACAATTTTCTTGTTCCTACTCAATTTTTACTTGCTATCATTTAATACAATACTTTTCGGATATACAGCTAAAACTTACTAAAACACTGTTCAAATTTTCCTCCAAGCTTTTCTTTGGGATCTCTACTCTCCCCTAACTTAGCTTTAATGTCTCTCTCTCCACTTTTCCTATTCTTAACCACTTTCTCGTGTCAGCACCTCTGTTATCTTTCTGTGTACTGGTACCACTGTTAACCTGATGACCTCCGCTGACCACCTCCTCCGATACTCTCTTTCACTCTGGGTCCTGCTCTCACACACCGTTGCCTCCGACACCACCGATCTGTTCCCTCTCACTCCGGCTCTTTTCTCCTCTTGTCTGCTGCCTCAGCTGTCTTCAGCTACTTTGGCTCTCCTCTCCCTCCTTCTCTTTACAGTTTTCAGCACTGTCTCTCAATCACTTGCTGTCACCTCTGTTCGGCTGCTGTTACCTTTAGTTTCTCTCCTTCAGTCTCTCTCTCTCTCTCATTTGATCACCTGCTGTAAACCTTCTGTTATCACGACCTCCTCCGTTTCTCTCCTTCAGTCTCTCTCTCTCTCTCATTTGATCACCTGCTGTAAACCTTCTGTTATCACGACCTCCTCCGTTTCTCTCCTTCAGTCTCTCTCTCTCTCTCATTTGATCACCTGCTGTAAACCTTCTGTTATCACGACCTCCTCCGTTTCTCTCCTTCAGTCTCTCTCTCTCTCTCATTTGATCACCTGCTGTAAACCTTCTGTTATCACGACCTCCTCCGTTTCTCTCCTTCAGTCTCTCTCTCTCTCTCATTTGATCACCTGCTGTAAACCTTCTGTTATCACGACCTCCTCCGTTTCTCTCCTTCAGTCTCTCTCTCTCTCTCATTTGATCACCTGCTGTAAACCTTCTGTTATCACGACCTCCTCCGTTTCTCTCCTTCAGTCTCTCTCTCTCTCTCATTTGATCACCTGCTGTAAACCTTCTGTTATCACGACCTCCTCCGTTTCTCTCCTTCAGTCTCTCTCTCTCTCTCATTTGATCACCTGCTGTAAACCTTCTGTTATCACGACCTCCTCCGTTTCTCTCCTTCAGTCTCTCTCTCTCTCTCATTTGATCACCTGCTGTAAACCTTCTGTTATCACGACCTCCTCCGTTTCTCTCCTTCAGTCTCTCTCTCTCTCTCATTTGATCACCTGCTGTAAACCTTCTGTTATCACGACCTCCTCCGTTTCTCTCCTTCAGTCTCTCTCTCTCTCTCATTTGATCACCTGCTGTAAACCTTCTGTTATCACGACCTCCTCCGTTTCTCTCCTTCAGTCTCTCTCTCTCTCTCATTTGATCACCTGCTGTAAACCTTCTGTTATCACGACCTCCTCCGTTTCTCTCCTTCAGTCTCTCTCTCTCTCTCATTTGATCACCTGCTGTAAACCTTCTGTTATCACGACCTCCTCCGTTTCTCTCCTTCAGTCTCTCTCTCTCTCTCATTTGATCACCTGCTGTAAACCTTCTGTTATCACGACCTCCTCCGTTTCTCTCCTTCAGTCTCTCTCTCTCTCTCATTTGATCACCTGCTGTAAACCTTCTGTTATCACGACCTCCTCCGTTTCTCTCCTTCAGTCTCTCTCTCTCTCTCATTTGATCACCTGCTGTAAACCTTCTGTTATCACGACCTCCTCCGTTTCTCTCCTTCAGTCTCTCTCTCTCTCTCATTTGATCACCTGCTGTAAACCTTCTGTTATCACGACCTCCTCCGTTTCTCTCCTTCAGTCTCTCTCTCTCTCTCATTTGATCACCTGCTGTAAACCTTCTGTTATCACGACCTCCTCCGTTTCTCTCCTTCAGTCTCTCTCTCTCTCTCATTTGATCACCTGCTGTAAACCTTCTGTTATCACGACCTCCTCCGTTTCTCTCCTTCAGTCTCTCTCTCTCTCTCATTTGATCACCTGCTGTAAACCTTCTGTTATCACGACCTCCTCCGTTTCTCTCCTTCAGTCTCTCTCTCTCTCTCATTTGATCACCTGCTGTAAACCTTCTGTTATCACGACCTCCTCCGTTTCTCTCCTTCAGTCTCTCTCTCTCTCTCATTTGATCACCTGCTGTAAACCTTCTGTTATCACGACCTCCTCCGTTTCTCTCCTTCAGTCTCTCTCTCTCTCTCATTTGATCACCTGCTGTAAACCTTCTGTTATCACGACCTCCTCCGTTTCTCTCCTTCAGTCTCTCTCTCTCTCTCATTTGATCACCTGCTGTAAACCTTCTGTTATCACGACCTCCTCCGTTTCTCTCCTTCAGTCTCTCTCTCTCTCTCATTTGATCACCTGCTGTAAACCTTCTGTTATCACGACCTCCTCCGTTTCTCTCCTTCAGTCTCTCTCTCTCTCTCATTTGATCACCTGCTGTAAACCTTCTGTTATCACGACCTCCTCCGTTTCTCTCCTTCAGTCTCTCTCTCTCTCTCATTTGATCACCTGCTGTAAACCTTCTGTTATCACGACCTCCTCCGTTTCTCTCCTTCAGTCTCTCTCTCTCTCTCATTTGATCACCTGCTGTAAACCTTCTGTTATCACGACCTCCTCCGTTTCTCTCCTTCAGTCTCTCTCTCTCTCTCATTTGATCACCTGCTGTAAACCTTCTGTTATCACGACCTCCTCCGTTTCTCTCCTTCAGTCTCTCTCTCTCTCTCATTTGATCACCTGCTGTAAACCTTCTGTTATCACGACCTCCTCCGTTTCTCTCCTTCAGTCTCTCTCTCTCTCTCATTTGATCACCTGCTGTAAACCTTCTGTTATCACGACCTCCTCCGTTTCTCTCCTTCAGTCTCTCTCTCTCTCTCATTTGATCACCTGCTGTAAACCTTCTGTTATCACGACCTCCTCCGTTTCTCTCCTTCAGTCTCTCTCTCTCTCTCATTTGATCACCTGCTGTAAACCTTCTGTTATCACGACCTCCTCCGTTTCTCTCCTTCAGTCTCTCTCTCTCTCTCATTTGATCACCTGCTGTAAACCTTCTGTTATCACGACCTCCTCCGTTTCTCTCCTTCAGTCTCTCTCTCTCTCTCATTTGATCACCTGCTGTAAACCTTCTGTTATCACGACCTCCTCCGTTTCTCTCCTTCAGTCTCTCTCTCTCTCTCATTTGATCACCTGCTGTAAACCTTCTGTTATCACGACCTCCTCCGTTTCTCTCCTTCAGTCTCTCTCTCTCTCTCATTTGATCACCTGCTGTAAACCTTCTGTTATCACGACCTCCTCCGTTTCTCTCCTTCAGTCTCTCTCTCTCTCTCATTTGATCACCTGCTGTAAACCTTCTGTTATCACGACCTCCTCCGTTTCTCTCCTTCAGTCTCTCTCTCTCTCTCATTTGATCACCTGCTGTAAACCTTCTGTTATCACGACCTCCTCCGTTTCTCTCCTTCAGTCTCTCTCTCTCTCTCATTTGATCACCTGCTGTAAACCTTCTGTTATCACGACCTCCTCCGTTTCTCTCCTTCAGTCTCTCTCTCTCTCTCATTTGATCACCTGCTGTAAACCTTCTGTTATCACGACCTCCTCCGTTTCTCTCCTTCAGTCTCTCTCTCTCTCTCATTTGATCACCTGCTGTAAACCTTCTGTTATCACGACCTCCTCCGTTTCTCTCCTTCAGTCTCTCTCTCTCTCTCATTTGATCACCTGCTGTAAACCTTCTGTTATCACGACCTCCTCCGTTTCTCTCCTTCAGTCTCTCTCTCTCTCTCATTTGATCACCTGCTGTAAACCTTCTGTTATCACGACCTCCTCCGTTTCTCTCCTTCAGTCTCTCTCTCTCTCTCATTTGATCACCTGCTGTAAACCTTCTGTTATCACGACCTCCTCCGTTTCTCTCCTTCAGTCTCTCTCTCTCTCTCATTTGATCACCTGCTGTAAACCTTCTGTTATCACGACCTCCTCCGTTTCTCTCCTTCAGTCTCTCTCTCTCTCTCATTTGATCACCTGCTGTAAACCTTCTGTTATCACGACCTCCTCCGTTTCTCTCCTTCAGTCTCTCTCTCTCTCTCATTTGATCACCTGCTGTAAACCTTCTGTTATCACGACCTCCTCCGTTTCTCTCCTTCAGTCTCTCTCTCTCTCTCATTTGATCACCTGCTGTAAACCTTCTGTTATCACGACCTCCTCCGTTTCTCTCCTTCAGTCTCTCTCTCTCTCTCATTTGATCACCTGCTGTAAACCTTCTGTTATCACGACCTCCTCCGTTTCTCTCCTTCAGTCTCTCTCTCTCTCTCATTTGATCACCTGCTGTAAACCTTCTGTTATCACGACCTCCTCCGTTTCTCTCCTTCAGTCTCTCTCTCTCTCTCATTTGATCACCTGCTGTAAACCTTCTGTTATCACGACCTCCTCCGTTTCTCTCCTTCAGTCTCTCTCTCTCTCTCATTTGATCACCTGCTGTAAACCTTCTGTTATCACGACCTCCTCCGTTTCTCTCCTTCAGTCTCTCTCTCTCTCTCATTTGATCACCTGCTGTAAACCTTCTGTTATCACGACCTCCTCCGTTTCTCTCCTTCAGTCTCTCTCTCTCTCTCATTTGATCACCTGCTGTAAACCTTCTGTTATCACGACCTCCTCCGTTTCTCTCCTTCAGTCTCTCTCTCTCTCTCATTTGATCACCTGCTGTAAACCTTCTGTTATCACGACCTCCTCCGTTTCTCTCCTTCAGTCTCTCTCTCTCTCTCATTTGATCACCTGCTGTAAACCTTCTGTTATCACGACCTCCTCCGTTTCTCTCCTTCAGTCTCTCTCTCTCTCTCATTTGATCACCTGCTGTAAACCTTCTGTTATCACGACCTCCTCCGTTTCTCTCCTTCAGTCTCTCTCTCTCTCTCATTTGATCACCTGCTGTAAACCTTCTGTTATCACGACCTCCTCCGTTTCTCTCCTTCAGTCTCTCTCTCTCTCTCATTTGATCACCTGCTGTAAACCTTCTGTTATCACGACCTCCTCCGTTTCTCTCCTTCAGTCTCTCTCTCTCTCTCATTTGATCACCTGCTGTAAACCTTCTGTTATCACGACCTCCTCCGTTTCTCTCCTTCAGTCTCTCTCTCTCTCTCATTTGATCACCTGCTGTAAACCTTCTGTTATCACGACCTCCTCCGTTTCTCTCCTTCAGTCTCTCTCTCTCTCTCATTTGATCACCTGCTGTAAACCTTCTGTTATCACGACCTCCTCCGTTTCTCTCCTTCAGTCTCTCTCTCTCTCTCATTTGATCACCTGCTGTAAACCTTCTGTTATCACGACCTCCTCCGTTTCTCTCCTTCAGTCTCTCTCTCTCTCTCATTTGATCACCTGCTGTAAACCTTCTGTTATCACGACCTCCTCCGTTTCTCTCCTTCAGTCTCTCTCTCTCTCTCATTTGATCACCTGCTGTAAACCTTCTGTTATCACGACCTCCTCCGTTTCTCTCCTTCAGTCTCTCTCTCTCTCTCATTTGATCACCTGCTGTAAACCTTCTGTTATCACGACCTCCTCCGTTTCTCTCCTTCAGTCTCTCTCTCTCTCTCATTTGATCACCTGCTGTAAACCTTCTGTTATCACGACCTCCTCCGTTTCTCTCCTTCAGTCTCTCTCTCTCTCTCATTTGATCACCTGCTGTAAACCTTCTGTTATCACGACCTCCTCCGTTTCTCTCCTTCAGTCTCTCTCTCTCTCTCATTTGATCACCTGCTGTAAACCTTCTGTTATCACGACCTCCTCCGTTTCTCTCCTTCAGTCTCTCTCTCTCTCTCATTTGATCACCTGCTGTAAACCTTCTGTTATCACGACCTCCTCCGTTTCTCTCCTTCAGTCTCTCTCTCTCTCTCATTTGATCACCTGCTGTAAACCTTCTGTTATCACGACCTCCTCCGTTTCTCTCCTTCAGTCTCTCTCTCTCTCTCATTTGATCACCTGCTGTAAACCTTCTGTTATCACGACCTCCTCCGTTTCTCTCCTTCAGTCTCTCTCTCTCTCTCATTTGATCACCTGCTGTAAACCTTCTGTTATCACGACCTCCTCCGTTTCTCTCCTTCAGTCTCTCTCTCTCTCTCATTTGATCACCTGCTGTAAAGCTCATTCACCCTTTCAACTCCCTCATGCCACTTCATGCGCTCACATCAGTCGGCATGTTACTACAATCCTCATGCACCCTGCACTCCTGTTCCCCAGCATTACAGGGGTGTTACATACAGAGTAAATATTACTGCAGGGGTGTCACAGATATTTTGGCAGTCAGATAGTATGACCATATTATCAGTATTATCATTTTACATATTTTTTTTTAACATCATATTAATTAGCTCTTTACAATTTTAAACAGTACTTCAACCTCTGCCACAGAGGTAACGGGAGGTTAACGGGACGGAGCTTATTTGTCACATTTTTGGGCTCCAAAATGTTGGGAGATATGCTAATATACCCCACATGTATTACACATATTGGAAACCCCCCCTTTCAAAATCCTGCGTTTGCCACTGAGTATAACCCAAATCTGCGATTCCCTCTTCCTTTTTTTCTTGGGTGTCCAGTTCTCTCCTCTTATCTCCTCATGTCCCACCATCTTAGCATATGGGCTACTGTACATGATGTATACTATATGCTGTCCAAGTTCATGTATGTCCTCCAAGTTCATGTATGTCATTCTTTACTCCTCTTTCTCCATTAAACTTTACAATTATTTCCTTGCTAATCACATCTGGTGCTTTCATCTCCACAACAGTACACTAATCAGATTCTTAATCTCCACTGATACAAGGGCTAGACTGGGACTAAAATTCAACCCTGTTACTAACAGTACACAGATGCATCTGCTGTGGAGTTCTGACTATTGACATGGCTGCATCTTTTGTTAATTAACACGGTCTTGTCTTTTGTTAATAGTCTGCAAATGATGCAGACCACATGACTTAATGACTTAGCAACAGTTAAGACTGAGCAGTTCAGACATATACCCATCTATATTATATATGTCACACATACACCTATACTAATATTTATACCTATATATATCTGTGTGTGTGTGTGTGTGTGTGTGTATGTGT
>WWET01005531.1:48366-67834 GCA_011038615.1 Limnodynastes dumerilii | reverse complement strand
CCCACCCTTTTTTAACTAGCTCCCCCCGCCCACCTACACTAACCTGAACATAGGGACGCTGGGGGACGTCCCCTCCAGCGCCTCTACGGCGGGCGACGGTGGACGTAGGTCTGGATCAGGCCCTCTGACTCTGTTTTTTCCTCCTTTTTCTTCTCCCTCTTCTTTGTTTTTCCTCCTTTCTTATCTTTCCCCTCAGCTCTTCTTTTTCCCCCCTTTTTTTGACGGATAGCCGCCTCTCACTCCTCTTATTTCCTACTTCTTTGCTTTTTCTGATTTTTCTATCCTAAAGTTATATAAAAATGGAGGATGCATTTTGATTTTTGTGTATATCTGACATGTACACTCGCTGAAAACCTGTTCTGTTATACATTGTCTAATTTTCTGTGACACTTGTTTATACTATGCTAATTTAATCCTTCTAATAAAAATTATTTGAAAAAAAAAAGAAAAGATTCTAAAAAGATTCTAGCTAAAATCTGATTGGTTGCTATGGGCAACATCTCCACTTTTCCAAACCCACAGCTTAGTAATCTAGCCCTTTAATGTGGTTGCTAGGTGATGTTAACAACTACAATTTTGGAAAAAGTTTCAGTAAAGAGTTACATTTAAAAATTAAGAATTCATGTCCTCTTCAAAATGTCCACATGTAATCTCCCTTTCTTTTAAATTTCTTTCAATTAGCCTTTTTCAAAATATATTATACTTCTAGTCTCAATCATAAGACAGACTGCTAGATGAGGTGGTTATTTTTCAAAAAGCAGTACTCTTGGTTATTCCTTCCACACAGATATTACCATGAGGGAAAGTAAGGAAAAGAAGGAAGATAACAAATATTCCCAAAAATTTAATATACACGCAGCATCTTTAAATTCATAATTAAAGAATTACAATTCTGACAAATAATACAAATAAAAACACATACAGCCACATATTATATATATATATATATATAACAAAGTAGCAATGGTAAGATATACAGTGACAATCAAATGCTGCTCCCCAGTATGTGCTATAAAAAAATACAGTATATATATATTATATATATATATATATATATATATACACACACACACACACACACACACACACAATCAAACATATATACATTTTGTGTAATTAATAATAATAAAATATATTATGCACACGCAGAGTTGCATGTGGAATATTTAAGACTGCCCCCAGGTATTTAAGGTTACCTCCAGGGCACAGATCCACTATCTACATGTAGGAGAGCAGGGGCAGTGCCTTGTTTTCCTCCTGCGTGTGTTATTGTGGATCAGAAATTCCATATGTTAGCCTTCATTGTGGAGGCTACATATGGAATTTTTACTCTCTTATGGGCCTGACTCACACCTAAGAAGCTGCTGACTCTTAGGTGCATATAAATAAGTAAGGGCCATATTGAGAGATCCGCTTCGCGATCGGTCCACAAATATGCGCACGGACGGAGCAAGTAACACCCACTAAAACCCCAATTACTCCCCTTGCTAATCTGTGCCTTTGGAGACTTCCGCCTCCATAGATCAGCTGTAACTTTCCGTGGCCTTTTCCGAGCGTATGTGTCCTCCATCCATGCGTATCTTTATAATCGCGCTCACTTTCCTTCATTTAAATGCTCCCTCCACCCATTTCTATGTAAATTCATCCATGCGTATTTTACCGTGGGAGATCCGTGCGTATTTACCCACGTGCGATTCACAAATACATCCGTAAGGCACTTCCGCGCGTATAGTCTACATAAACTGCATAAATAAAGTTACTACACATGCAACGTACCTAAAAATACGCACGGAAATCTGATAAAAAACAGATCTCTGAATACGGCCCTAAATGACTATTGTGCATGTGTAGTCATACTGACTGCGCAAGGTATGTAGCTTCACTACATGCGGTCTTTAAAGACTGCACATAGTTTTGAAAGTAAAATGAGGTATGCCACTGCAGCGGAAACCTAATGTTGTCTATGGCACTCGTAAGTGCCTTTAGGCACCTAAAATGCGGGCGCACCGGGGCACTATGGATTTTACACTGAAGTTTGAATCCAGTAATATATTTGCCCTTATTATTTTTTGCACAACACTGGTTAACTGGCAATGCATAAATACACAATAATAAAAAGAAATCTAATATATTTGTTTACATAAATGTGTTTAAAACCTCTCAAAACATTATAAGGTCATAAACAATTATTTTCAATTCATTGTCATGTTTGCTTTCACTCAACTATAACTTTTAAATTCTTTGAAACATTATTAACTGTCAGGCTCATTGCATTAGGGCCTCAAACAGTCAAAGCCCAACAAAACATGTGCCAAACAGCTTATTATAAAGATTTAACTGTGTTTATGTCATGTATTTTAGTATTCCATGAAAAATCTATTTTTAATAACAATGGACCAGATTTTTTCTATTTCTATAGCAAAGGAAACATGTTTAAGTGTTGTTGTTAGCTATTCTTACTATCCATTATTATCTTTTCAAAAGTTCCCAAACGAAAATGGTCGTATTTCACCAGAAATTGTGGGGTCAATGCCCCAGGCCCCAACTCTCTACCTCATGTGACATCACATATAGGTGGAGCACTGCAGGCCTGCAGAAACCATTCACAGCAGGCCAATGAGCAGGGAAGGCTTGCTTTAAGATGTCCTCCCCACACATTGTCCAGCTGATTTGCAGAATGGTACAGCTCTCCAGCAGCAGGTATCGGCAGTAGGAGACTGGTGACAGTGACTCATCTGTCTCCTATCGCCAATATCTGCTGGAGAGTTGAGGTGAATATTGGCAGCCCAACTCTCTCTGTGGACCTGGAACTCCAGTACCACCAGTTCTCCAAGGACCAGATTAACAATCAGGCAAATGGGAGTACAGTTCTTGGTCTCCTGAATATAGGCCCTATACACTGCAAATCTCCAGGCCTCCCACTGCAGGGACTGACATCCTCCTCCAAAGTATACTATTTAGTGTAGGGTCTTGATAATTACACCCTCAGGCCCACATGACACTCAATCTGGCCATGAGTAACCCTTCCTGAAGGCAGCCCTGGCAGTATTTCAACATAGTAATAAAGTTGATGAGGTTGAAAAAAAACCACCAGTCCATCAAGTTCAACCTATTTTGGATATCCTGAGATCCCTGTCTTTATATTTGAAGTTGATCCATATAAAGCAACCTCTAAACTGTTGCAATCTGGAATAAATAAATTAATTAATTAATAAAAATCCCTGCTGACCCAAGATGGCCGTCGTATTTCACCCTGGCTCCACTACTGTCCTTCATTTAAATTTGCGGTCCTGGTAACCCTGGATGTCCTTTTCTGCTAAAAATGTAGCTAACCCTTTCTTAAACATATCAAGTGAAACAGCCATCACAACCTTTGCTGGCAGTGAATTCCACATCCTGACTGCCCTTACTGTAAAGAACCCTTTCCTTAGCTGGTTGTAAAACTTCCTTTCCTCTAGCCTTAGTGGGTGACCCCATGTCCTGTGTACAGGCCTTGGGGTAAAAAGTTCCTTTGAAAGTTCTTTGAATTGACCCATGATGTATTTGTATATATTAATCATATCGCCTCTTAGACGCCTCTTTTCTAAAGTAAACATGACTAAACTGGCTAGCCTTTCCTCATAGTTCAATGACTCCATACCCTTTATCAATTTTGTCGCCGTTCTCTGAACCCTTTCTAGTTCCAAACTGTCTATTTTTATGGATTGGTGCCCAGAACTGAATTGTGTATTTGAGATGAGGCCTTACAAGTGATTTATATAGTGTTAAAATTACACAGTCTTTCCTTGCATCTATGCCCCTATTTATGCATGCTAATACTTTATTGGCCCTTGCAGCTGCTGCTTGACATTGAGCAGTATTGCTAAGTCCTATTGTCCACAAGCACTCCCAAATCCTTCTCTATTAAAGATTCCCCTAAATTTACCTCATTTAATTTATAGATTGCATGCTTGTTTTTGATATCTAAATGCATAATCTTACATTTATCTATGTTAAACCTCATCTTCCATTTGGCCGCCCAATCCTCCACTTTATTCATGTCCCTCTGCAGAGACGTTACATCTTGCTCTGATTCTATTACCTTACATAGTTTAGTATCATCTGCAAAAATGGAAACCTTGCTCTCTAAACCATCACCAAGGTCATTAAAAAATATATTAAAAATAAGTGGTCCCAGCACAGAACCTTGAGGTCCACCGCTTAAAACTTTTGACTAATTAGAAAAAGTTCCATTTATCTCAACTCTCTGTTCCCTATTCTCCAATCAGTTTTTGATCCAAGTACAAATGTTGTTTCCTACACCCAATTCCCTTATTTTGTGGACCACTCTATTGTGTGGCATTGTATCAAAGGCTTTTGCTAAATCTAAGTAGACCACATCCACTTCACTACCCTGGTCTAAGTTCAAACTAACTTTCTCATACAATTACATCTATTGTTGTGCTATTTTTGACATGGTCATTCAAAATAGTAAATCATTTATTGTAGCCTAAAGAAAAAAAGGAAACTAAAGAAAGAAGTACACAACGCTAGTCGACTTTCAGCTTGCCACATCAATTTATATTGCTAAAAATTAGATTTTATAAAATGTCTGCTTTACTTACGATAAAAAGGCCTCTGAGTAAATACATTTCCTGTAATAATTACAAAGTAATAAATGTTATATATCTTTATACAAAGGTAAGCAGTTTCCAATTTTCCTTATGGAGTAACTAGAGACCTTACTTACTAGAGAGGAAGCATATAGGTACATTTGGGACGCATGTTGGCACTCTTACCCCAAGTTTAAAGATCCAAATTTATAGTGGAATGGAAAAGAACTACTTGAAAATGCACAGAACAATGTCTGGTGATCCACCTATTGATGTAACGGTTTCCTAAATGTTCTGTTCTTTATCTACCACTTTGTCTTATTCATTGCAAACCTCAAAGAAAAGCTATGTAATTGTGACTCTAGTAAAGGCAAAATATTTATCTAACATTTCTTTATAATACTATTTATGTACTTGTTTACTGTCTTTAGTTCTTAACTGTTACTATACTACTCCTTGATAGACTTGTAGCATCTTGTTCTGCCCCTAGGGGAAATCCTGAATTTATATTCCTTCTGGATTTGTAAACTAATCTGCTGTTGGGTTTTTTCCTTCCTGATTAATAACCAGCACCTGGTCAGTTTGTTTACATAGGACTACTTCTTACTGGTCAGGTTTCTGGTCATTATTATTATTTGCTGTTTCTATGTTAATGTGTACTTCTGCATCCAGACTTGCTTTCTGCATGTAAATTTATTTTCCTGCTTACCATTGTCCAGTGTATTGATTATCGGAGACTGCTCCTGTATGGTTTTCATATACTCTTTGATCATATGCATTCTGTTCTACTTTGTGATTAGTGTTTCTGCTACAGCAAGTAGTATTTCCAGTTGACCTTATCTTATTTACTGTAATATACCTATCCCTGTTGCTACTTGTATTACTGTGCATTTGGTTACCTCTGTTTTGTGGATTCTGGTTTGTGTTTATGTACTTCATTATCTTGTTGTTCCAGGTTAATGTGAATGGCCTGGATCCAGAACTACAGCCGTCCTCCACAGACGGACGTAATTTGCTGAAAGATAGCTACTGTGCATGCGTAGTAGCTATTGTACGTAATCAACGTATCGTTTCGAAATGATACGTAGATTACGTACAATAGCTACTGCGCATGCGCAGTAGCAATCTTTCATCAAATTATGGCCGTCTGTGGAAGACGGCCGTAGTTCTGGATCAGCGTCAATATTGTGACTGAAAACACTAAAGTCTCCTACAACCTGTATGTGAAAGTTTATATATGCAATATATAAATTCTATTTTGTTTCACTTAAGCAATGGAGTATTTGGTATGTAGTAACTGTTAAACACTAAAATCACAAACCATTGTCATTTTAGTGTTTTACATTTACTACATACCAAATACTCCATTGCTTCACCTGGGACTGCCTTCAGGGGTTGTGTCCCGCTGATTTTCTGCAGCAAAATCTGTCCCCACCAGCAGGGAAACAGCAAAAATAAGGCCTCAGCTAGACACCACACCCCAGGTAGCAGTCCTATTATATAAATAATATATTTTTTTTTAAGTAAAAGTTATTTGGCAGCATGCATGCATGCACCAAATTTAATTCTATGAATCTCCTAGCATATGGAATTTAAGACACCCCTTAAAAGAAGGGCAGGGATAGTCAAGCAGGTTAAGAATAGCAGGTGGCAGTATGCACTTCCTCACAGATCTTCTTTCAGACAGACGCAGATAGATACAGAGAATTTAAGGTAGAGTTCTGGACATGTAAGTGTCCATTATTCTGTATATGAGAGGGGAGTGACAGGGAGTTCACTCTCCTCTCGTGTACAGGGGAGTTCACTTTCCCCTCAAATCTTAACTTACAGACCTCTGTTAGTATGGAAAATGCAGGTCTGGATTAGGCCCCTATTTATTAACTGGGTCTTCACTTTAGGAATAAGGTGGGTTTTGTAGTTGCAGTATGTAATACTGACAAGTACTTGCCGTAAAAAGAGGTGAATGATATTGCTTGGGACAGTGGTCGGCTTATGGATGAAAAGCCTCAAAAGCTCCACCATAAAATCAAAACCATTCATATGCAGAAAATACATTTTGTTAATGATAACGCTTATTTATCAGCACCTCTTTATTGCAATAAACACATATCAGCATGCATTATGTGCCCATATAATAGTACTAACCCATATCTCTTCAATATAAAATTAATATCCCTGATTAAGAGATTAAAGAGAGGGAAGTTACACCTGGGCAAAACTATGCTGATTTCAGGAGATTAAAATTTCATCTGTTGTAAACAGTATTATAGTTGAGCGGTGATGTTTCCCAGCCCAAATCTAAATAACAGTGTAAAAGTGAAGTTGGTCACTATCTGTGTGCAAAAAGCAATAGCAAAGAAATATCCCTGCATGCATATAATAAAATTAATTTGACTCCCCCTGAAATCAACATGGTTTATCCCTTGAGTTTCCTCTCTTATTTTCAATCTTCCAAACATTCAATATTCAAAACTACCCCATTTCCTAAACCTTTAATTTTATACCATTACCATTATCACCCCACTTCTGATTTTCTATATAACCCACCTCTGAAACTGTCCGCTGTTACTCTAATACCACCTTTCAAAACTTCTTTGTTACTCCAAAAAAACAGGGGAAAGTAAAAGAGAAGGGTACAGTGATAGCTTTATTGCACAAAACAATACAAATAATAACTAAAGGCAATACAATAGTCAACTGTATATCATAGAATAAATAAACATGGCATTAAATGTACCAGTCTCTGTAAGGTTTCCCTGAGAGTCTCTAGTTAGCTGATGGGTAGCAATAAAGAACCCTGAAATGTACACTAACCCAGTGACCACACTCCTGCTGCTATTTCTTGTCTAGATCAATATATAGGGGATCTCTTCTGCTCGGCCAATGCTCTCCTTCAGCGTGATAAGGATATGAGCCTCACATCATTTACATTTTTTCCTGGGTTCTGGCAGTGGTCTCTACCTTAGCACTAGCCTAAATTTAAATTCCCCTGTTTCTTTCATGTCTCTTTTACTCAGTCACCAATACCAAAACAGGTAGTTTTGCCGTGGCAGGGGGGTGGATGTAGGCTGTTGATTGCTCCTGGGGCAGGAGATGGCAGTGGTCAAGTAATGCTAGGCTCACTATAAATTGTTTTCAGATTGCCTGTCTTACTGCAGCGTGTTAGTGTGAGAGGTTCTGCCGTTCTGTGTCATTTGACTCATACAAAAAGAAAGAGGACACAGTTTCCCCTGTGTCCTTTCTCCCTCTGTGTGGGTGTACTGAAACATTGCTTTAGACAATATCTTTTTTTTTTTTCATTCTATTTTTTATTTCTTTTTGCAAAAGATTCTAGCTGCATAGATCTCCTGTCAAGATTGACAGGAGACCCAGTCAATCAGAGCAAGACTACAGTCAGCCAATAGGTTAGCTGCATGGGTCTTCTGCCAGGATTATCGGTCCCAACAGGAGAAGTGTATAGGGCAACATCGGGAAAAACATCCCGTTTATCGGCCACCTCCTGCTAGAATCGATAATCATCCTAGTATATGGCCAGTTTAAGTCCCAGGAAAAAACCACGTTGTTAACATCTGTCCTCTTTTAGATCTCAGAAAGTATTAACCCTTACAAGTTTTTTCAGCCTACTGTTCAATTCAGAACTCAAATAGAGGCAAGACTCTCCAGTGTTTTGGATTCTACATAAGGTACTTCTTAATGATTTGGCAGCCATTTCAGATAAGAGAGTTATTAAGAGTAGTGCTGATCTTGACCAGCTCTGCCTTTTATAAATCAACAACCTGTTTTTATGTATGTGTGTGTATATAAATCTATGTACAGTATACAGTACAGCTGGCTATAAATACTTACTATACTTATAAAGGAGGAATTAAAGGGAAAAGAACCATACTCTAATGTGTTTTTGTGAAACAGATCATTGCTAACTCTTGTGGAACAATTGGGCTCATCCATGCTGCAGCCGATAACCAAGACAAACTGAGTTTTGGTGTGGATTTTGCACTGAAAGACTTCCTAGAGAAATCTGCTACTGCTTCTCCTGATGACAGGGCAAAACTCCTTGAGAAAAATGAGGATCTAAAGTCTGTGCTATATCTATAATAATGTACATATACTGTATATCCAACTGATGTAGAGATTAGTAATTAAAATATTGGATGTCTAAAGCTCAAAAAGGGAAATGGGTAAAAAAGAGGAGAGAGAAAATAAAAGGTCAAGAAGAAGAGGAAGAAAAAAAGAGAGAACCATAGTAATCAGAGACCCTCATATGCTTACTTGATGTGGAATAAAGTTAGGGTGTTTTGGGGGAGCAAAAAAAGTCATATCTAGAAAGATAGAAAGCAGGGTGACCCATTGTCCTATGGGGTTTCACCTATAGATGCAAAAAAGAGGATGGAATAGAAGAGGCAGAAGAGTGCAAGCATTTAAAATGGGGTTTACCTAATCCAAATATGTTTAAATTACAAACAACGGACAAGACAGTGAACTACTGAAGTTACTAAACACTGTATGAATGATGAAATTACAGTAAAGACGTGCTTGTCTACAGTGCACCAGTTCTTGTGAACTGCTTAACACATCCCCTTGTGCAAAGACAGACTCATGTCAGAAGGGTATAAGGGATAAATTGTAGACGGCAGGTAGGGACAGTACAGCAAATGTCCAGTAAAAGGGGGAAAACACCCAGAGCATGAGTTTAGGGGAGCTGAATTCCCTTTGAGTTATACAGGGATTAGATGACCAGATGGTAATACGTCAGTAATTGGACCACTGTTACCATCTTGTGTGAGCCAACTGTGGGAAGAGTTCTTAGTTTGGGACATCTTATTCTGGTATTTTCCAGCCAGAATAAAAAATTTGGTAGAACAGAGCATGCCAGCAGCAGAGTAAATGAAAGGCTCTAGACACACATATGATATGATATTTAGCACTTTAGGAGCACAGGTTATATTGAAGTCAGAAATATCAAAAATACAAAAAATGATAGATGTAAAGCTCACAGCTTGATTGTAGTAGGCAGCTGCTCCTTAGGCAAAAATTGTAGAAAATCAGGAAAAATTTAGTAAATGTGTGTAGCAAAATAGGGCTACAAAAGACTGATGATAGCCAAGTTTAGTTGTTTAGTTAGGTAATTGGGGAGATGAACAGCAGGGCAGACCCAGGGACCCAAAGGACACCAAGAGAGTGTATAGCATACAGGGAAAGTTGACAGGTAAGTGTGTTACTTGTCACAACCTCAGACTGTTCGATAGAGGTGTCCTGAAACTGTCACTACGCCTTCTCTCAATATGGCCACCAAGCAACACCAGGTGTTTTCCTTTTTATTATTTTTTATTAATTTTTGTATTATTATTTGTTTTATTATTTGTTTTTGTATTATTATTACTATAATAATTAGTTTTTTTATATTATTAAATTATTATTATTATAATTATTTAAGAATAAATAATAAACACATTTTAATGTGTTATGCTTTATTTATACTATAGTCTTATTTTATCCATGCATTTATTTGTTATACTATTAGTGTTTTTTAAATATTTCTCTGGACAGGTTCTTTCACTTGTAAAGAGGCTGTGTGCTTTGGAGATGGTTTACACGTGTCACCAAGAGCTTTCACTCTAGAGCTAAACTAAAACATCAAAACTTCAAGCAAGTCTGTCAACTATCAGGTTTTAACAAGATCTCAGTGATGAAATGTTTCATTTTTGTTAGTAAAGTAAGCTGGACAACTAGAGTTCCCAGTGAGTGAAGGCTGCACTAAAACCACTTTTTTCTGACAAATCTGCTCATTGATAATGAACATCTGGGGGCTTACTTATTTAATTATTGTCTTTGCTAATTGGCATACTGCACTGAATAGTCGCAAAGCACAGAAGCACCCATTTGTAAGCTGCCAATCACAGGAAAAGAAAAAAGAACGAGTTATTTCTTTCTATTTCAAATTCATTTGTTTATGAGTGGCTGCCAAAAAAGGAGAATATACTATAATTATATAGTGAATGTAATGCAAGAAATATATAATGCCCAAGCCTTTTCTCTCAGTCTTTGGTCCTTGTGTGAATGGGTTTCAACAATGACATCTTGAGAAAATAATCCTATTTTGTTTTGTACTGAGATGGGCTGAATAACACAACTATCAAATTATTTGTGTGGCTGCATTGAATCAAACAGTGGTAAATTCCTTTGTCACCTCATCAGAGAGGCATCTTGAGCTATGACAGATTTTCTTGTCACTGACTGTACTATTTTAATAAAGCACTTTATCAATGTTGATGCCTTTACTTAAAATGCTGAAAGAACATTTTGTAGCATATATCTATATAAAAAAAAAAAAAAAGTTTGACATCTTCATTTAAAAGTAAAACTTCAGAAAATTTTAGACTGGTATGTTTCTTTGAATCTCATTTAGAGTTAGGAATAAATCCAGAAAGATGCTGTAATGTGGTAGCTTGATAAAAACCATGTTTCTCCTCAAATAGAAAAAGCAGTTGTAAGGGGTGTTTAATAGTTTAAAACTCAATATTTTATGCAAAGGCCAGATATTCCTGGTAGTGACCCGAATTCGATGTGTGCCCCACATTTCCAGGGACACAAGAGTATAAAAAATTACTTTCCACCTAAATCCTTCTCTTAAAATAAAACTAACCAATTATTCTATGCATCAGGCAAAAGTAGACATTAATATTTAATGTATAAAAAAAATTGCATTTGGATATCATGTAGTATAAAAAGTTATTAAATTCTAACACTAAACAAGTACTTTAATAGTAGATTATTTTTTGTAATTCAAGGCACTTTGATTGTGTCTGTTTTTATCCCTACATTTTACATATAGTGTGCTGTATCATTTTAAGGCATCTAGATGTCACTGTTGCTGTTTTTTGACAATTACTACTGAAAAAAACATCATAGACCAGTGACATCTGTAGGTTATACAATGCTAAAGTACACAACTTACTGGCAGTCAAGTACAAAAATCGTATTAGCAGCTAAGTGTTCATGTTTTGAAATTGCACAAATGTGTATAGCTGGTTATAGTGTTTTATTTGTAATTTTATATTTACCCTGGGCTTTTGCTGCATAGAGTTGTCTGTATATGTGACATCTCTAACAATAAATTGCAAAAATAAAAATAAATATCTTCTGTTAAATATCTTTACATACATAAAAAGAATGTTGATCATTTTTGCATACCATTAACAAAAAGCTTTTAGAGATCATTAACTTGCAATATATACCTAAAGTATTAAATATCTATCAAACCTTCAATATGGTATACCAGTATGTATAAGTAAATAATATTGTGTGATTATTTAGTCTAGAAAGAAGTAGACTAAATAAGACATAGGAGAAAGTCTTTGAAAGGTATCGTTCAATGTGAAGCATGGCTGTGATCACTTTATCCAACTTTTGGCATTTCTATAAGGCAGTTATTTATGTAATGTTGTGTGTGCAGATGTTTGTTATATATAGCAGTCTCTAATTGCTTGTGATTCTTGTAATAAAAGGTAATCTGTGTGTTTATGACATTGAGTGTTAGAAGCCTGTCTGATGTGGATCTACATGTTTCAATGTTGTTCAGTGTTGTACTGTTATTTGTCTTATTAATCTTTTACCTATTTGTTGTGCTCACCTTAGAAACTGATGTGAAGCGTATTAAACATCACTAGATTTCTTCTGTTTGACAGTGAAACGAAAGCAGAAAATAATTAATGGATGTGCTTCACAGTGCCAGCCATAGAAGCAAAAAGAATAGATAAAAGCTGTTTGTAATTGTATCTGTCAGAATGAAACACAGTTTATGCAAATGAGTTTAACCCTTTTCACAGCTGAAATGTTAGAAGCATAACTAAAAAGTTACATGTTCAGATAAGTGAGATATCACACAAGTCACCATTAGATGCTAAGCAGGACATTGCCTGTGGTACAAAGACCCAGGTATAAAATCTGCTTGTATTACTTTTAGCTTAATATTCCTAAACTTAAACTAAACTTAAAATTCATATTTCACAGAATATAAAGTCTGTAAATGGTAAGTTATTTTGACCAAGACGTGTAGGAGGCTATTGTTTATGTTTGGGTTTATTCCAAGAAAAGTTTGTTTTTTTAAAGCAGCTCTGAGGCAGTGAGAATGTATTTGGGACTCCTCTATAACTTTTCAGAATGTATCAATTAGTGTTGATTGTTAAGTGCTGTCGCTGCCTTTTCTATTAATATTTTTTATGTTATATTTTGATGGAATACATATTTTGTTTTTGGTTATACATTTTTTATTTAAAAATAATTCAAAATTGACCAAGAGATTTTTCTTGAATTCATAAATCCAGGTAAGTAAAATAAGAGTGACTAAAAATGTATTATTATTAATAAAATATCTATACAAGTTTGCGGTCATCAATTAATTGCTGTAATGTGGCTTCCCCATAATATCAGACCGTCAGTTTTGCACAAAATTATTGGATGAATTCAGGTGTGTGACCAAAATTGACTTAAGTTTGGTCACTTGGCCCTGAGGCAGGTCAAGATATACAGGTATTAATAATCATTTCCAAATGTCTCTCAACCTGAAGCAGAATTGTGCATAGTAGATACATACAACAGGTACATATTAAGCCAACCAGCATCTTTAAAGAAACACACTACAATGTCGCCTGTATCATTGCTAAAATCATTTAAAAAGAGTAGATATTATTATATTCAGAGATTGCTTTGTGCATACTCTCTCCTCTGCTCCTGGCCACTCTCTCCTCTGCTTTGTCCATACTCTCTCCTCTGCTTTGTCCATACTCTCTCCTCTGCTTTGTCTATACTCTCTCCCCTGCTTTGTCCATACTCTCTCCTCTGCTTTGTCCATACTCTCTCCTCTGCTCCTGCCCAATCTCTCCTCCGCTGCGTCCATACTCTCTCCTCCGCTGCGTCCATACTCTCTCCTCTGCTTTATCCATGCTCTCTCCTCTGCTTTGTCCCCACTATTTCAATTAGTTAACCCTGTTGGCACTAGTAATACTACACCATCATCCAGGTTTGGGCAAATACAGTTGATACACACTATACTGGCACCACTGTGAACTTTAATAATGCATGTACATTGAGTAAATAAGCCCTAGCCCAATGACAAAACACCCCATACCACTGTATGCAAAATGGCGTAGGTCTGGATTACATACAAATCATCATCACACAGGTGTGCAATCAAAAAATGTACAAATCTATGTAAGGCCTGCAGACTGAAATGGGGCCATACTTTCAAACTTGGTTTAAACATTCAAGAGTATTTTGAACTCCGGGTAGGGAAATGCACCTTCCAGATACAGCCAACTTCCTTTTAAACCTTGTTAAGTAACCCTGCATTTACCACTTGTTTCTTCTAGAATGGGTATGGATGGTAGGGGAGGAAAGGAAGAAGGCCAGGTGTCAGATAATCATAAAAAGTAACTTAGAGACAGACAAAACAAATGATATCTTTATAGTAGTTTTTAAATGTAATCTTTATTATAGTATTAATATTATGTTATGAATACTTGTCTTATGTAGCACCTCATCTGACCCGCCTCTGGACTTGCTGTACTGTAAGCATAAATGAGCGCCATTTTTATTTTTCCCCTTGCATTCCATTGTTAACAAAAGAAAGCATATCAGACAGTAACTAGTTTAAATATGATATGAGACCTGGCAGAAAATCAGATATGACACCTCATAGAAAACGCTGCCATGCAAAATACACAGATCAAATCACGTTATGGATAATTGACTATCAATAATTTGTATGAGAACAAACAAATCAGTAGGAACTGTAGCTGCTGATGGAAATCTGTATTTATTTGTTTTAGTTTAGCATGTCTTTGTGCACGCTCCATTTGCTGAAGCTATAAAGAATTGAATAGATTGATTTAGTTATATTACACTTCTAACCATGACAGAGTGGCCTGTCGAAACCTGACTGAAAAACTGATCTTATGATGTGGCTTCCTCATCATAGTTTTATTCATTTAGTCTTGGAAAAGACTGTTTCCACTATGAAATCATTGCTGCAGTTGAGTAACAACTGAGACTGTGAAAGAGAGAAAAAAATTTATGTTGTCTTTTAGTCTTATTTTAAGATACCAGAAAAAACCTCACAGCAAAAAATGCATGCACCAGATCATAGCGATTTTCCCCTCATTTCCGGGTGTTTGAATTCTTTTTTTATCCACTCTTGTGTTCTGTGGATTAGAATGCATTCCACCCTATCCAGACTGAATAGCAATGACTCGCCCAACAGTTCCCAACAGGGGGCGTTCAACAGTGGTATCATTTGGTATTACAATGTAAAGAATAAGCATGCTGACAAACAGTATACCAAACTGTTTTCTAGATGGTATAGGTGCCCCACTACTCCACCGGTTCTTTGAAGTGACCAGATTAATCTATCAGGAGAGGTTCCGACCACACCACTTCTTTGGTTGCTGGGCCCTGTCAATATATTTAAAAAAATCAATTTTGCCTCATTTCATTAACATGACTGGTTGGATAGACTTAATTATGGAGGATATATCATCTACTAGTGTATAAGAATGCCCCAAATTTAAATAAACATGATACATCTGGATGTATATTAAATCTGGACCAATTTAAGACCAATAGGGCTGAGAAGAGACTTTGAGATTGAGTAGGCCCAAACACACAGAGGAAGATACTTGGGGGTACTGGAAGATCAAGATATTTAAAAGTCTTTATTTTGGAAACACTTTTTTTTTGTATACAACATGACCCAAATTTTCAGTGAAGTAGGTGTGATTCAAATGCTACATCTGAGACCCATTGTATACAAACCCTCCTTCCCTCTTCCCCCCTTTTCTTACCTACTCCTTATTCTATACCTGTCCCCTTTCTCTTCTCAATTTCTCTTTTTTCCTCTTTTTTTCACCTCTAAAACGTTTTTGTTTTATTCTTCATGCTAGAATACCTGCAGGAAAATGTCAGCTAATTTACTGGTTTATATGTTATAGAGATATTGTCCCCTTGTTTCACTAATAACTAAGAAGATTGTTGTTCTGTCCCAGCTGCTTGCCTGCATTGTAGCTATTTGATCACTTCACCATTGCTGTTTTTTCTTAATTGTGGTAAAATTCAATAAACAGTTTAAACAAAAAATAAAATTATGAATCCAAAGATCCAATTCTTCTGCATTTGTAAATCTGAACGCCAACTACTTTGAGATTTGCTATTAAAGACCTGCTGTAGCCATGCACCCGAGCTAACTCTCCCTAATCATTCCCCTAAAACAGATGTACCTCAAATACCTATAACTATCTTAAGCTTTTCGACTCACATGAACTCAAAATAGTAGTAGGTCGGAAGGCTGGATGAGTACACGGCCATGCCTATACAGTACATTGTAATAGCAAGCTATGCCTATTTGGGAGCACAACTAGGACACCCTATCAGAAATGCCATTTAACATAGTCTATATGGGCAAAATGGGCCAGATTCATAGCATGCGTGCTCCAGATCTTATGCAACGGATCTCTTTTCAGTCTTCATTGAGATCCGTCTGAGGGATCTCTCCCCTTTTCTGTGCATAGTTACAGACCCCCTGCACGTACGGAAAGCGTGCAGGTGTCTAAATCCAGTCCAATATGACCAAACATCATAAAAAATAGAGCAAAACTGGAAGTCCAGGACTGGTCCTTATTATATCACTCTATAAATAGATGAAAATATTTAGCATTTTTTATTTTATTGTAAATATTTTAGATAGGTGCTAATTAGCGCAACTATAACAATATGCCACACAATATAAGTTAGATGTATCAAGTATATATGTACAATAGAATTTAATCGACAATGAACTGATACAAATATAAGCAGTAAATTGTAGAAAAACACCTTAAAGCGCTTTAAATACACTATGACCGCTTTAACAGTGGAATTAATCCTTATACTTATTATAGAAATATTCAAAATAAAACAATAAAATGAATACATTTAAAAGCAACACAAAAAAACACATTAATACGCAGCAAAAATAATGCTGATTTTAGCTGAGGCAGGTTATTTAATCATTTTTTATGTCTCCAAGCAGATAATTGTCCTATATAACAAAAGTTCAGGACATATCAATTTGTGGAGGTGTGTATCACTTTTGAAAGTCTTTATCAGATGATTAGGCAATGCGGCAGTAAGAAAGTAAACTGAGATACATAACTGCATATACTCAATGTTACACAGCTATATCCCTGCTATATATTACTGTGTATATTCACCTATAACCATGCCATATATTACTGTGTATTTGCATTGAGTCACACAGCTATATCCATGCCATATCTTACTATGTATATACAGCTATAACCATGCCAAATATGACTGTATATGTACACTGGGTTATACGCTATATCCATGCCATACACTGCTACTACTTTACATGTTACCCAACTCTACCTATGAACCCCACCATCAATTCCTCTCCTCATTGTCACAACACCATCTGCATCATGAGGAAACCATGCCTGGGAAATACTTTGTCCAACCTGTCTTGAAAGATCATTGCTGTCACTTGTCTTCTGGTCCCTCACTATCACTCCTTGTCCTCTCTCCCACTATTAACTTCTTCTGTCACTAACTGCCTTTAGACCATAACTTTCTCCTGCTTCTTTTCAAACACATTCCCTGTCTGTCACACTAAGTCCTTGATGTCACACCTAGTCCCTGTCTGCCACACAATGTACCTGCAGTCATACACAATCCCTGTCCATATTATTCAGTCAGTCCTAGGTTGTAACACTCAGCCCTTGATTATAGATTATATATTTCTTATTTCACACACAGACCCTGGCTTTCACACATAATTCCTAACTGTCTCCTGCTCCTTGTCACCTTATGTCTGTCCCCAACTGTCAACCTTTGTCCCCAGCTGTCACACTGTGTCTGTCCCTGAACAGCACCTACCTTCCGAAGGGGGCTGATCAAGCAAAGGAAACTGCTGAGCACCCATTGCACATCAACCAGAGAGGCCGCAACTGGCCAAGCAATTAGCCCACCTGAGTTGTGGATCCCCCAGACACAGCCAATCAGCTGCCCAGAGCAGTAGCACGGAGCAGTAATAGCAGGGCGGTCCTATTACAGCAAGGGGGGCCGGCAGGGAGGACCAGCCATGTATTTATGCTAAACAATATGGCTTGATGATTACTTCTGTAAACATTAGAAGCATCCAATCTAAGACTGCATCTCTGCAAGTGGAATCTCTAACTGATTACATGAGGGATGCTCCCTGTAATAAATTTGAAATGTCTCTATTTGTAGTGCAGCTCACAGAGGACATCAATTAGATTAATGTCTCCCATGTTTATTATCTACCCTTAACAATGTCCTGCAATGTGGCATTGTCCATTTTCTTCACTTGTCCAGGTGGTCTGTATAACCTGGGACATAGGAAAATCCCTGTACCACCAACCCAATGTTTCTTTTACATATTCCCACTTTTATTGTGATCATGGGGATGGAACATTTCTAGATCCCTGACAATGCACTCTAGACAATGCATCTATATTTCCCAGATTCTTCCATGTCTGTGATGCACTGCATTTAACTACTGAAAATTATTGCAGAAGTACCAGCTCTTGTCTGGTTTTTAAATTAACATACTATGTGATTCCTCAGGTGTGTTCAACTTTTTGGTCTCCTTTGAGATAGCCTTATTGCTCTCTTCAAGAATTCTATGGTGTTACTTTAGCTGTAACACCTGGTTCTGTGACAATTTCTAATGACTGTTGTCTTTTCTGAAATTTCTAAAAATTTGATTTTAAAACAGAAATTCCTTAATGTCTTTCTTTTGGACTGCAGATATGGCATCCACTACCTCCAGAAATTAGTAGGAATAAATATACTTTAGTAGTGATTTTGACTGACAATTCTTTCCTATTCCCTGGTTTTATTAGACTTAGGTTATAGATCTGTTACGACTTTCTTTTCCCTGGATGGTACACCTTATAGTTCTCATTTGCTTCAAATAGGCCTTACCCCTTGGCAAAAAAAAAGTACTCTTATCTACAGGGACTAAAACCAGCACCGTGACCTCATTTTTTATTCTAATTATTGACTTATTGGCTCAAAAGGAGGCTAATATATTTAATTGGGGACAAAAGGACATTAATACTTATATAGGGGGCACAAAAGGAGGCTAACACATTTTAGGGGGCACAAAAGGCACAAAAGGAGGCTGATACATATAAGGGGCACAAAAAGAGGCTGGACACATATAAGGGGCACAAATGGAGGCTGGGCACACAGCAATTGGCAGAAGTGGATTACTGGGCACATACAAGGGGATGGAAGTAAAAGGCATATTTTTTTTGTTAATTGTTTAATTCATGAATTTCTTTATTTTTGGAGGGGGGAATTTTTTTCCGCCCTGGGCTCTGCTAGGTCTAGAAACGGCACTGGAAGCCCAACTAGGTACATTGCTAGTCTTTTAAATGAAATCTCAGTGATTGGCAATGAAACCAAAAGGTCTCCAAAATCAGTGAAGGTCACCACTGAGAACAGTGCTTTTTCTAAAATTTCTGCCCCAATTCAGCCGACAATTAGCTATTGGCATTGTGTATACTGTATTTGAACTGTGGGTTCACAGCAGCGCATGTAACTCCACCTAAAATGTGGTTCGTGAGCACTCTACTGACACTAAGGATGCAGATTAGTCAAACACATCTTTATGGAAACCAGGCCAAATAAAGGCTTTCATATTTTTTTTTCTACCTTTAAATGTCCTGCAGTATTGTACAGAAGAACAATCGGGGAATAAGGGCGCTGTGGGGCCTATTCAATGTATTAAAGAGCTGCCACCTTTTCTCAAAATGGACAGTAAAGATATACAAAAAAATGGTGGGTAAGCACTATAT
>WWET01005530.1:75926-91885 GCA_011038615.1 Limnodynastes dumerilii | reverse complement strand
ACCACCCTTCATATATGAATCCTCTACATTCATATCCCCCCTTCAAATATCAATGCCCCTATATTCATATCCTCCCCCTTCAAATATCAATGCCCCTATATTCATATCCCCCTTCATATATCAATCCCCCTACATTCATGTCCTTCTACACCCCATTCATGTATCAATACTTCCACATTCATGGCCCAGCTTTTCCTTGGCTATGAGCTCAAGGGCTGTTCTAACATGATGAAGGGAGAGCAGTACTTTTTTTATAATATATTTTATTATTAAGTTTCATCTATCATTTTCTGATGTAATTACCAGAGTTTGTTACTTGATGACATATCAGCATACACTGGTATTTGCAGAGAACATTAGACATTCACCTGTCCCTGCCTTACTGGAGCTACATACTAAGGTCCCTGACACATACACACACACACACACACACAGGTTAATTTAGTCAGCAGCCAATTAACCTACCAGTATGTTTATGGCATGTGGGAGGAAAACAGAGCACTTGGAGGAAACCCACGCAGACACGGGGAGAACATACACACTCCACACAGCCTAGTCCAGGAATCGAACTCATGATCTGCGCTGTGAGACTTAAAGTGATATGCACTGAGCCACCATGCTGCCCCAATAAAGCATCTAGTGGAAATTTTATGCCCTTACTATTGTTGTTTCACAATGCTAATTATATTGGACCTGATTCAGAGACTGAAAATAAGAGAGGTAAGTTACTCTTGGGTAATACCATGTTGATTTCAGGGAAGTCATATTTCATCCATTGCATACAGAATTAGAGTTGAGAGGTGATGTTTCCCAGTCTAATTAGCAGTAAAAAAAAAAAAAAAGTAAAGCTGTCCAGTATCTGTGTGCAGTAAGCAAAAAACAAAGATGTATCCCTGCATGCAAAGAATACAATTAACAATTAACTTGACTCCCCCCTGAAATCAACATGGTTTTGCCCAGGTGTAACCTTCCTCTCTTATATTCAGTCTCTGAATCAGGTCCATTGTCTCTATGTGCTCACCATGAAGACCCATAGTGACTGCTCAGTAGCCTCATAATGACTGTTCAATAGTCTAATTCACACCCTGTGGTTGTATTAGGTTTCTCACGGAAGCCTTTTTGTTAGTGGAATACGTTTGAGATGATTGATTGGTACATTAGTTTTGAAAAGACATATTAATGACCGTGTAAAGACTCACCCTGATTATTGACTTGGCTCCATATTCATCACAATTTATTTACCCTGATTCTGTAGCGTCTAACAGTTGCCTTTTAGCGATGAGATGTGGCATAAAACCCAATTATATCAGCTTTTCTGTGGGTCTTCATGAGCTTGTAATAAAAGCAGCTGGTAGAATAAGACAATAATAATATTACCTAAAGGGGAAAATCAGAGGACTCCAACTCCAGAGGACGGGAACAAGAGCCCACTCATCTCAGTCTCTTCAGCAGATATTAGGAAAAGTCCACTTCACCACAGCCTCTCCAAGCAGATATGAGGAAGAGAGTCCACTTCATCACAGCCTCTCCAGCAGATATGAATAAGAGAGTCCACTTCATCACAGCCTCTCCTACAGATATAGGGCTCTATTTACATACATCATATGAATCTGGAGAGTGATAGGGATCTAGGCCGCTTATCATCGCAGCGAGCCTGGACAATTCCCTCCCCAGATTTATAAAAACTCACCATCGTTGCGCAGGCTCCTCCAAGTCCACTTCTCCACAACCTCTCCAGTAGATATGAGGAAGAGTCCACTTCATCCAAGTTTCTCCATCAGATATGAGGAAGAGTCCACTTTACCACAGCCTCTCCAGCAGATATGAGGAAGAGTCCACTTCACCACAGCCTCTCCAGCAGATATGAGGAAAAGAGTCCACTTCACCACAGCCTCTCCAGCAGATATGAGGAAGAGTCCACTTCTCCACAACCTCTCCAGCAGATATAAGGAAGAGTAAACTTCATCCAAGTTTCTCCATCAGATATGAGGAAAAGAGTCCACTTCATCCAAGTTTTTCCATCAGATACGAGGAAGAGAGTCCACTTCACCACAGCCTCTCCATCAGATATGAGGAAAAGAGTCCACTTCACCACAACCTCTCCATCATATATGAGGAAGAGTCCACTTCACCACAACCTCTCCATCATATATGAGGAAGAGTCCACTTCACCACAGCCTCTCCAGCAGATATGAGGAAGAGTCCACTTCATCTCAGTTTCTTCATCAGATGGATTGAGACCAAATACCTCCTCGTATACAGCTTGTATGTGATTTCCCCGATACCCACACACAGTTGACCATTTCTCGTCATCCACAGGTGTCCCCAAGCCTTCCTCCCAAGTCTGTTCATGAGGCTTTGGCTCTTGGGTTGGGGGTTGGCGGATCGTAAGATAAAGCTGGGATATCACTCCGTGTATATACAGGTGCGCTTGGGCCTGGTTCTGGCTGAATTTGTGGGATTCTAGATTGAAGTAAGAAGCTGATTTGGGAAGTTATATCTGTCGCTATAATCTGCAGAGGTTTGGTGGGCCCAAAATGTGAAGAAAACGTTCCATACCCATATCCTTCAACGTTTTTGCTTTCATCGTGTGCATACCAGATCGTGGGGGAAATAGTGGGTGGTACCAGCATTAGCAGTGACAGATGTGCTGTGAGGTCCTTTTCTAATTGGCGCAGTGTTTTCTAAAGACCAGCGTATTTCCCAGGAGACCCCGGAGGACAGACACAGCGGATGTTAGTATCATCATCAAGCTCCACCCCCCACTGACCACTGCAGTGACAGGCATAGCATGGAGCCAGGATACACACCATAAAGCCCCGCTCCCTAAAGAGATCAATTTGTGTCAAGCCCCGCCCCCTGCATCACAGAAATGTGAAATATATATCTGATCTCTACGTCCACCTAACATTGCTATACTACAGTGTATGGATGACATTACAGACATACCCTCAGCCATGTCTCTTATATCTTCTAGATTACATGATCTGGTCACCAGTCTGTGTGATGGCCGCTTCCTCCTTGAAAAGTAAGTTCCATCTGTTAGAGGGTTTGTCTCTATAAATGCCAGTATGACAGCGGCGGTAGAGTAGAGCTCATTACGTGTTCATTTATTAATAATATTGACCTGTATTCTCATAACGCATAGCAGACTTCTGTACGCTACGTGGTCATGCGTATTGCCATCCTACCAGCGCTGCGCTCTGTGCGTGAGTGCGCGGGAGGGATGCATGGGGGTGGGCATAAGCATGTAAATTGTACGTTAAGGGTGTGGCTAAGCTACATACAATTCATCATTCCACATGGAAAGCCGGGGGAGTGGAGGCTAATATAGGGGAACACAGTCCATTATCTTTATATGTTTCTATATCCCCCCAAATGTATACAAAGGTCGTCTGCAGGAACCGGCATAAATCAGTGTGTGTTATAAGTATTCTCCTCTCTCAGATGTCTTCCATGCAATGGCTTGTGTGCATACTCCATCTTTTATGCAGAGCAGTGATCCTTATGACCCCAGTGGTGTCCAGCCCTTTGTATTAATCCATAGTTCCTGTGTGGATGCTCTATGGAAGTGAGGGTGTATAGCAGTGATGAGCGACAGGTAGTGCTGGAGCCTCCTGGGGCCCTCAGTCCATTTATGGCTTACATAAAATGGTTGCTGGTGTGGAATTACATGTCGCCAATGAGGCTCCTACAGTGTCTCCAATAGAAAGAAAGACGGAGGTGGAAGTGTTTATGACTTTCCTCTGTGCTCTCCAGGGACATGGTGCGAGAGGACCAGGACACCTGGAGATATCCTCTATGAGTCTCTGGAAGATCTGAAGCAATATGACTTCAAACGCTTTAAGGACAAGTTGTGTGATTTCTCCTATGGAGGCCGACCCCCCGTCCCTCGCGGGTGCCTGGAAGACGCAGATTATATCACCACAAAGAACCTTCTCATAAAGGTTTACGGAGAGGAAGCAGCTCTCGAGTTGACCATAGAGGTCTTCAAACTGATCAATCTAATGGGACCCGCAGAGGATCTCCAGGATCATGTCACACAATATGGTGAGACCTCAGAGATCTGAGCCTTGCCCTCGATTGTTTACATAACACATGACACATTGAGTGCACTCCATAGGGCTGATCCGGAGGTGAGTGAATGCCGGACGCTCAGTGCTGAAGAGTGCGCGGTCATGTCTGATTCCGGTCAGAGCGCAGCTTGGGATGTGGCGGCTTGTGTTCCGAGGGGCGTGTTGAGGGAGGGACATGCTCAGAGTGAAGTCCTAATCAGTCGGAGGGTGTCACCATGTGACTAGTCTTTAGGAATCCCCATGGGCCTGATCCAGACCGGAAGTACGCACAGAAGAGGGAAGTGCGCCTACGTGACATGACGTCAGTGTTGGTATGGGACGTGTAGGAGACTATTGTGATTCTCCTCGTTGGGCCAGATCCAGACTGAAGGTCGTTTTACGTACACAAGCGCACCCGAGTTACGCACTACTAAGTATAATCCCCTCCCCCGGCACTCCCCTCTCACGCACGTAATTTAGCTGACTTATCTTTTCCTTGCGTATCACTGGTCGTACGTATCGCCTGTCACTTGCCTGACCCCGCCATACTGTGCAATTTAAATGCCTCCTCCCTCCCACAATGCGTATCTTCAGCTTGTCATGGCTACTGTACGGAGTTACGCACGAGTCATCTGCCACGTGCATGTGCAGTGCGTTCCCACAGCCAGATCTCCACATGCAGCATGCGTAAATTAGCCGTCGGTATTAAGCCATTGGGGTAGATCCAGAACTACGTTTGCCGTACGTTTATACGCGTAGCGTATTTTCGTGCGCGTAAATTCGTTACACTCCCCTCGGCACACCCCTTGAACGTACGAATTTTGTCAGGATACGCTTTCCAAACCCTACCTTAACTTTTTCCAACGTAACCGCAGTCATACGCACACGTACGTATGGGCTAGACGAATTTACGCAGCTAAGCACGCCCATACTGTACACTTTAAATACCACCCCCGCGCACGCCCATACTGTACACTTTAAATACAACCCCCCGCCTACTTCACGTATTTCACACGTAATTTGGACTAACGTAAAATTGTCACGCCCACACGTTAGTATTTACGTGACACATACGTGAATGGCCCATACGTTCACAATTACGCTACGCTATTGAGCGTATTTTCTATGGTGCGCATGCACAGTGCGTACTAAACAGCGATTTTACGTCTCCGCCGCGCGTAAATTCTCCGAAGCGTTGTTCTGGATCAGGCCCATTGTCTGTGTATAAATGATTACCTGCTGCTGTGCAATGCAGGAAAATTCTGCCTTATATAATGGTCCTTTCTCTGCTATCTTTTCAGCTCGATCAGAGAAGATGAAGTTGAAGAGAACTCTTGAAGGTAGAAAATTTATTCATATTGAATACTCAGAGAAAGATCTGGGCAAGCAGTAGCCACGTGTCCCCTCTAGAAAGTATCGCCGGCCCATGCTTCTTTCCTGCTGGCCCTCATCCTCTCTACTCTTCTTGGTCATGTGACTCAAAGGTCATGTGACTCATTTTATTTTTGACATAAATATAATGAAATGACAGGAAGAAGGGGACACGTGTGAGGAGCCACTGAATGGGGCGCTAGGCTGCAGTCCTTTACTAACTATGAACATGACAAATCCTATCCAAGCAATAGCAGCTGTTACACGTCTGGGTAATGACCGGACACAGGTTGGATGTTAAAAGTTTGGCCACAAAATCCACTTTAACAAAAAAAAGACTGTAAAATATTGTGTTTAAGTATTTAATGATTGGAAGTGGCTCAAATCTATGGTGCAATGATGGTATTCTAGCTACATCAAGCTGCCTTTTATACCAGGGTGGCACTGTAAGAAATGGTAATGACAGAAACATGCAGACATGATTTACATAGGGTGGGTGCATTAATCACTGAAATATAGGGAAAATGGTTCAGTCTAAAGAATAAGCTATTATTCTGATCTCAAGTCATACAATAATCCATACAAGAGGCCATTCTAATGAAGCCACACAATACAAAGGACATTTGGTGGCACGGAAAACAATTCCTGGTGACCTGTGTACCGTACAGATAGCATTAGTGCAGCTTCTAGTCTCTATAATAATGCTCATTGGCCAGTGTAGTGTTATTTTCTGATAATATCACATTATTAGATCACAGAAAAGACCACATTAACATTATAAACAAGATATGACCTTCATTAAATGTCAGTAAACGGACATTGTGTCTTTGGGCCGGATCCAGAGCTACGTCCGTCTTCCATAGACGGACGTAATTCAAAAAAACAGTAGCTAGTGCGCATGCGTAGTAGCTATTGTACGTAATCTGCGTATTGTTTCGATACGTAGATTGCGTATATGTGGTCTTTTAGACCGCATATACGCCATCTACGTATCGAAACGATCTATGGAAGACGGACGTAGTTCTGGATCCGGCCCAAAGACATGTAATGAAGGTCATATCTTGTTTATAATGTTAATGTGGTCTTTCTGTCTGTCAGCCCTGTCTAGGCCTCCTGTGCCTCCCTGTGGGATATACTCAGTCCAGTCCAGTCTGAGATACTGTCTGTCAGCCCTGTCTAGGCCTCCTGTGCCTCCCTGTGGGATATACTCAGTCCAGTCCAGTCTGAGATACTGTCTGTCAGCCCTGTCTAGGCCTCCTGTGCCTCCCTGTGGGATATACTCAGTCCAGTCCAGTCTGAGATACTGTCTGTCAGCCCTGTCTAGGCCTCCTGTGCCTCCCTGTGGGATATACTCAGTCCAGTCCAGTCTGAGATACTGTCTGTCAGCCCTGTCTAGGCCTCCTGTGCCTCCCTGTGGGATATACTCAGTCCAGTCCAGTCTGAGATACTGTCTGTCAGCCCTGTCTAGGCCTCCTGTGCCTCCCTGTGGGATATACTCAGTCCAGTCCAGTCTGAGATACTGTCTGTCAGCCCTGTCTAGGCCTCCTGTGCCTCCCTGTGGGATATACTCAGTCCAGTCCAGTCTGAGATACTGTCTGTCAGCCCTGTCTAGGCCTCCTGTGCCTCCCTGTGGGATATACTCAGTCCAGTCCAGTCTGAGATACTGTCTGTCAGCCCTGTCTAGGCCTCCTGTGCCTCCCTGTGGGATATACTCAGTCCAGTCCAGTCTGAGATACTGTCTGTCAGCCCTGTCTAGGCCTCCTGTGCCTCCCTGTGGGATATCGATCTTCCAGTCCAGTCTGAGATTCTGTCTGTCAGCCCTGTCTAGGCCTCCTGTGCCTCCCTGTGGGATATACTCAGTCCAGTCCAGTCTGAGACTCTGTCTGTCAGCCCTGTCTAGGCCTCCTGTGTTTGCGGTGTCTATCTGGAGTTTTCTTTCCTGCCTTGCCTTGAGCTCTGTCCTATTTGGTAGCCATCCTGGTTCGCTGTTTAGTTAACATCCCAGAACCGAGCCTTGCTTCTCCTCTGACTCTGCGCCAGCTCCCCATGTGATGTACGTGGATTCTGTGGTCAGCTGTACACGGCTGTGTGTTTGTGCTGTCGGTAGACTCACAGTAAGATCTTTAGTGAGTATTTCTGTGGTTCTTAGCAGTGGTTGCCCCGCTGTTTGTTATAGCTGCTTGTTGATACTATTGGCTTTCCCTGTTAAGTCTTGGTGTGTAGTTTCTGAGGTTTACCTTGGTATCACCTGTTAGACTTCTGCTGTGACTAGTAGTTCTTCTCTGTGCTTTGTTTGATATCGCCAGCTGTCTCGTTATTTAGTGCAGTAGTTGGGACATTTGTGTTGTATGGTTTGTGTCAGTAGTTTATCCAGAGTCTTCTGGTAACTGTGCAAGCGTCCAGTCTGCCCCGCTAGCATCCAGTCCCGGTGTTGCTATTGGTTACTGCCATTATTGCTAGAGTATAATCATTGTTGTGCAGCATATATCTAGTCCTGTCTGGTATGGTGTATTTGGCACTGTGTATCCAGCCGTGAGTGCATAGCATTCTAACCCAGTCTTGTTTAATCCCAGTCTTGTTTAATCCCAGTCTTGTTTAATCCCAGTCTTGTTTAATCCCAGTCTTGTTGTCCTCCGCTGCTTCCCTCTAGTGGTGTCGCAATTCCCAGCATTGATTATTTTGGCAGGTGTCTGGTGGCGCCTATTCACATTTCACTCTATTTCATATCCTCCTTGACTGTAACTCCATCTGCATCCACACTCAGGATCATCCACATAACCCGTGTGGTCTGTGCCCATCTAGTACAGTCCCCCGTAACATTAAACAGCAGATCACAGGTCTAACCCCAATGAAATATCAGTACCCCCGATTTTATACCCCAATTAAAATCTGACCCCTGATTAATCATCAGACCCTGGATCTGACCACGATATACCACCTATTAAAAACGACACCCCTGGTCTTACCCCCACCCATTGAAAATCAGACCCCATTACACTAATTACAGCCATAAAATATAGACTGCAGAATAGTAATTGCCACACAATACAGATTCCTCTGCCCCTTTATGCCTAAATCCATCCTTTCCTGCCATCCTGTGTGCCACTTGTATGTGTCCAGCCATCCATTTCTTCCCCTTATATGTCCAGCCATCCATTTCTTCATATCATCATAAGAATTAGCTGTAGTGGCGCCAGGTGTAAGAGTTAAGAACATATTCAGGATGCAGCCTCATTAGGGCTCCAGCCCACCAGGAAACTACCCAGTAATGCCTATTACCAATCTGCCAATGTCAGTTATCATTAGTTTTATGTTTGTTTTGACCATTTCTTGGTTAAATATGTAATGTTGTTTTTATAAACTGGTGACTTAAGTCTCAAAGTATTTAAAGAACTTTAGTGTGTTCATTTATGTGTAGCTAAGCATTATTAAGCTTTATTAGCTTATCATAGTGTTTATTAATACTAAATACATTTAAATCCTATTCAGACTGCAGATTGAGATACATGGATTACATCCGAGATAAATACCATGTTATTGAAGATTGTAATGCAAGGATTGGGGAAGCTATCAAATTTAACAAAAGATACACCACTCTTTTACTCATCAAGTGTCATCGTGACGAAGAAGAGAGACAACATGAAATAAGCTGTGTAGGGCAGAGGCATCTACAGATCATAGTGAGCAGGTCAACAGATCAGTATTCTCCAACCACTATTCATGCTTTTTTTGATGCCGATGATGATGGAATGATTCCTCAGATTGTGGTGTTACAAGGAGTTGCCGGTATTGGAAAGACTATGACATCTAAGAAGATTATGCTGGACTGGGCTTCTGGGATTTTATATAATGACAAGTTTCAATTTGTTTTTTACATAAACTGTAGAGAGGTCAACACCATCTCTGGTAACATAAGCCTGGTGAGATATCTATCCAGATTTTGCAGCCTTGAAGGTCCATCTGATCTGTTGCGGTCAGTGTTGATTCATGCTGAACAGATACTTCTTATTATTGATGGTTTTGATGAATTACAGTGGAAATCAGAGAATGATAAAGAGTTTTGTGAAGATCCATTTCAGGAAATCTCCAAAGAAACACTTCTAAACAGTTTGTTTCATAAAAAAATGCTCAAGGAAAGTTCTCTGATCATCACCACAAGACCTTTCTCACTGATGAGGTTGAAGGACCTTGTTAGATTTCCTCAATATGTGGAAATTCTGGGGTTTACAGGGAATGACCGTGAAGAGTATTTCTATCATTTCTTTGAATCCAGAGAACAAGCAGACCTGGCTCTTAGTGCAGTTAAGGACAACGATACTCTGTTCACCATGTGTGTTGTCCCTATAACCTGCTGGATTGTATGCACCGTGATGAAACCGCTACTAAAAGAGGGACTGCATATGATGGATTCCAGGACTTCCACATCCATTTATCTGCTTTACCTAAAGAGTTTACTGAAGTATCATGGAAGGAGCTCTGTTGAGACTGTAAGCTCATGTATAAAGAAGTTGTGTTGTTTGGCCATTGAAGGAGTTTGGAGAAGCACAATTCTGTTTGAAGAGGAAGATCTTCTGAGACATGGGCTCTCTGTGTCAGAGCTTGAGTCTGTGTTTCTGAATGAGAACATATTTCAGAGAGATGTAGAGACTTGCACTTGCTACAGCTTCGTCCATCTGAGCGTACAGGAATTCTTCGCTGCGCTCTACTTTATTCTGGATGATACATCTGTGCCACAACCTTGTGTCTTCTTACAAAGGGGGAGGGTGGAAGATTTGCTGAAGGAGTCAGAAGTTCAGCCGCATCTAAAATTAACCGTACGATTCTTATTTGGCCTTTCAACTGAGAAAAAACTTCAGGACACTCAGAGAAGCATTGGATGCACTGTTTCCTTCAGAGACAGACCCATCCTGGAGGAATGGCTGAAAAGAAACGCATCCGACAATCATAATGAAATACTTTGCTGCCTTTATGAGACACAGGATAAGGACTATGTGGAGAGATTGATGGCTCACTTTCCTCAAGTCAACATTTATGGTGTTTTCTATGGTAAAAAGAGTGATCAGGAGAGTATTGGATGGAGAGCTGTAGCCTATTGCTTGGGTAGAAGTACAATATTCCATAACGTGTCTTTTATGGACTACATCATAGGACCAAAGGCCCGGGGAGTTCTATCTAAAGCACTGTCCCGATGTTCAGAACTACGGTATGAATTTTTAATCAGGTTGTTTTTTTTATTAAACATTTGTGCATTTACAAACAACAATAACAATACAAAAAAACAAAATATAACATCAAAACAAACCCTTCCATAGGCACGTGTCGCACATCTGTAAACATCAATACCACATTTCCTAGTAGCCTCTATACAGATACACTTGGAATGTATATAGAAGTACAAAAAGAAAGTAAGGACAAGAGACTTAGTCAGCATATCATATCATACAGTGAAAACATCTCAGCATAGAATGAGGAATCCCTCCAGGGTGCCCATATAACCTTTATGGAAAGCCCTCCTACAGGTATAAACATATTTTTACATTTAAGCCCTGGCAATCTCCACTTTAGCCATTGACATTAGAGAAAAGAGGTATTTATATGTGACTCCTCCAGTGACTAACCAGCGTGGCACAATTTGGGTTCAATAGGGAGGGAGAGAGAACGCACTTCATGCACAACCGCAGACAGCTCTACAAAATTCCAGAAGGTGCCAGAAATGGATGATGAACCCCACATCTAAGACAATTTTCACCTATATGCGTATAAGACTTAGCATCATTAAGCAGTCTCCCGATCCGATCCACTTGCTTTATACAATGGATTTATTATAAACAAGGCTCTTTCCTCTCTATTGTTGATTAATGGCATCTATCCGCTGTGGCGTAATTTAGACTCTTAGGATCGTATTCACACTTAAGAGTGATTTAGGTTCTTATTTATATGCAAAAAGCAGCACATTGACTCTCCTGACACCCCCGGCTTTCAGCTTCTTAACTGACTTACAAACGCCATAGGGCTCCTTATCTTTAGGTTCGCAGTTGTGTGCGCAGGGCGGCTAAATAAGAACGTTTTTGCCTAACCGCGCCCATATTTGAGCTAGGCTTGCCGCTGTTGTCCGTAGTTTCTCTATCTGATCTTGTGAGAGAGACACAGTCATCCTTGTAGTGTCTATTATAACTCCTAGATGCTTCAGACGTGTCTGCGGTTCTAGCTGGCTTTTCCTTTCGTTTACTAGCCATCCGAACTGCCGTAAGGTTTGTACCACTTTTTGCGTGTGATCCACACTTTGTTGTCTTGATGATGCCGCAATCAGAATATCGACTAGATAGGGCCAGAGGGCAATTCCCTCTAGCCTTAGATGTTCTATAACTACCACAAGAACCTTTGAGAAGGTTCTTGGTGAGGTTGCCAGCCCGAATGGTAATGTTGTGAACTGGTAGTGCCGGCCGAAAACCATGAAGCGTAGGTACTTTTGGTGTTGATATGCAATGGGTACATGCAAGTAAGCGTCCTTTAGGTCGACTGATGTAGATTTAGCAGAACTGACCTCACCGACTCCATCTTGAATCTTTTTAGATGAATATGCTTGTTGAGGTTTCTTAGATCTAGAATGGACCGAAAGCCCCCTGTTGCCTTTTGAACCACAAAGAAGTGGGAATAAAAGCCCTGGTACTGCTGTTCCCTTGGCACTTCTACCACTACCTGCTGTTTTAGCATCTCTTGCAGACTGCTTCTTAATGCGCAGGCTTTTTTCGCTTGACGAGGGGTTGTTGATGATCCAGTAACTCGATTTTGTACCCTTCTCTTATAATTTCTAGTACCCATTTGTCCGATGTTGATATTTCCCAGACCTTGATGACTTTCGACAGTCTGCTCCTACCAGCTCCGCGGGGCTGGCACCTCTGGCATCATTGAGCAAGATTCTTGAGTGTTGACCTGACGTCTCTACCTCTTTGCATACGAAAATTGTACCTCGAGGACAAAGACTGCCCTCTTCTGTATCCTCGTCCGGGCCTGTATGTTTTCACCTCCTTATAGTCTGAAAATGTCCCCCTGGGCAATTTGTTCTGAAAGCTCCTCTTCAGTTTCTCCTGGGGTAGCCATGATGACTTCCCCCCAGACACCTTGGTAATGATGTCGTCCAATTCTTTCCGAACAGGAACTCACCCTAAAAGGGAAGGTTTAGAATTTTATTTTTTGAGTATGCATCTGCCAGCCATGGTTTGAGCCATAGTGCCCTCCTTACTACTGTGGCTGAAGCCCCAGCTCTTGCAGCCAGCCTTAATGAATCTAGTGATGCTTCGCCAAGAAATTCAGTAGCTAACTGCATAGTCTGGACTTGTTTCACCAGGTCTTCTCTTTTCACTGCATCCAGGATATCTCACTCTCCAGTGAATTACCCCAACTCCTCAGGACTCTTGCCATGATGGCCATCGCTGCAGCTGGCTTTAAGGCCGCCCCCTCCAGAAAATGTTGTTTTTTGAGACCAATCTCCATTTTTTTGTCTATGGGGCCAACAAGTCCTCTAGTGGCAATGTGGTCTTTTTTGCAATCCTGGCAATTGCGGCATCCACTCTTGGCGCTTCCTCCCAATTTTTAACATCCCCTTGAGAAAAAAGATATATTTTATTCATCCTATTCGTGGTTGGGGCTATTTTGTCTGGGTGATTCCATTCTTCTAGGACGATATCCTTGAGTGCCTGTGACAGAGGGAAATCCTTTGGTTTCCTTAAACAGCATGTCCTGAAGTTTTAATTCATCTTAAGTTTTTCTTCTATATTCAGAGATCTATGAATAAGTTTAAGCAGGTTCTCCAGCAGGTCCGGGTTAAGGCCTTCCTCCGGCTGTGACTTGATTGAACCTTCCTCAGAGTGACCAGATACTTCCGAAAGTACTGTAAACTGCTCCGCGTCCGACTCTCCAGAGGCATCGCTCAGCAATTGTCTAGGTCTCTTGGTCGACATTTTCCCCAAATCTTTTTTGTCATAAAGGTGTCAGCTAGTGCCATCTTTATGTGGTTCACCAGCTCCAGCATCTGCGGTGTAGGTTGCTGCGAATACCTGCGTGCACATTCCGTGCATTTGAGGCCTGAGAAGTCTTCTGGCAGCTGTATGTCGCACAATGAACATTTAGACACATGCTTCTTTTTGTGCTTTGCCTTGAGGTCTGCTCTTTCTTTACTGGTTTCAGACCTGGGAGAAAAAATAAAACTAACTAATCTGGGCCCTATATCACCAATACACCCTGTGTTGGGCTTACCCCGATTTCTTCTGTTGTGGGCGTTTGTCATTCATGCTGGCTACAGACATATTGAGTAGTCACAACTGCAATAGTGAACATGCTGTCAGGTATGCTAACAAGTCACACAAGTCTGCAGAAGAAATAATCACAAAGTACTTACTTCTCTGTTGCTACAGGGAGAAATAACATTGCTTCCCCAGTATAATGCTCCTAACTCCGTCCCAGGAGAGATCCAGGAACTACGCTGTGTATTCCGGCACTGAACCGGCATATCCTCGCGCTATGCGCTATTTTGAGCTTCCTGGTGCCTTTTGATAACGTCGCGACTCCGGCTTCCTGCCACGTCACTTCTGCCCGTTTTCACATGGATGAACCCGGGCATCGGAAGCTGCGGCCATGTATACCACTAACGTGTGACTTCACTCCCCGCCCACTCTCGCTGTAATAGGAGCCGAGCATCAGGAGGAGAGCTTTGGAAAGCTCATGAGACCGCCCTTCACCTCGCTGTTCCTGGCCTAACTGCCACAGCACCAGCCCAGGAACTTCCACAACGGGGACCCAGGTACCTACACTCCTAACAAATTCCTCTCTGACTCCAACAGGAAACAAGAAGACACAGGAAGCTGGTGGCGTGCAGCTATATATGGCCAGTGTCTTCTTGTTTCCTGTCTGGCTCCAGAGGGGATTACTCACCCACGTGTGCTGACATGGCAGGAGGCAGAGGAAATTTTATTAGTTCAGTTTTAGATAGATTAAGTTTGAGATGACAGAGGACATCGAAGAAGAAATGGCAGACAGGCAATCAGTGACACGGGCAGCACAGTAGGTGAGAGATCAGGGGTGGATAGGTAGATTTGCGTATCATCTGCATAGAGATGATACTAAAATCCAGATGACTTTATTAGCTCTCCGAGGGAAGTTGTTTAAATAGAGAATAGCAATGGACACAACACTGAGCCTTGCGGTACTCCAACAGATAGAGGAAGAGCAGGGGATGTGGATCCAGAAAAGCGAACACTGAAAGAGCGATTAGATAAGTAGGATGTGAACCTGGAAAGAGCTGTGTCCCGAATACCCAGTGAATGAGAAAAGAGTGGTCACCAGTATCAAAAGCAGCAGAAAGATCCAGTAGTATTAGGAGAGAGTAGTGTCCTTTAGATTTCGTAGTGATTAAGTCATTGACGACCTTGGTCAGTGCAGTTTCTGTGGAGTGCCGGGAACGAAAGCCTGACTGAAGAGGATCCAGAGGATTGTGTGAGGAGAGGAAGCTAGAAAGGCGAGTGAAGACAAGTCTTTTAAGAAGCTTTGTAGGGCAAGGAAGTTGGGAAAGAGGACAATAATTTGAGGGAGAATTGGGGTCAGAGTATTGTTTTTTCAGAATTGGGGTAATCAGGGCATGCTTTAATAAAGAGGGGAAGATACCAGTAGAGAGAAAGAGATTGTAGTTAGGATAGGAATAAGCACAGGAAATAGACATTGACTGACCTGTGAAGGTACAGGATCAAGAGGACAGGTAGCAGAGTGGGAAGAGCAGAAAAGAGCAGATATTTCTTCTTCATTTGTGGGTTGGAATGAGGACATGATGTCTGGGTTCCATAGGGCACATTTTATGGATTTTGGGAGTGATGGGAGTCGTGATGTGTTTAGGGTTCTCTGGGTTTCTATAGTGTCCTGAATAGGATTGATTTGTATGTGAAAGGTGTGGAGGCCCTGAATTCAGAGAGATGTCACCAGATAGCAAGAGAAGCAAAGAAAGATATAGAAGAGTGTGTGATCTACAGGTGGTGAGATTGTGATGACCTTTTGTGGAAATTGGACACAAACATTGAATGTAGGAAAAGAGTTCATGTGTGTAAGTAGTGGAGAGTAGATCAGAGTAGAGGTAATGAAGATTGTGGGATGTGAATGTAGGTAGAGAGTTCATGTGTGTAAGTAGTGGAGAGTAGATCAGAGTGGAGGTAATATAGATTGAGGGATGTGAGTGTAGGTAGAGAATTCATGTGTGTAAGTAGTGGAGAGTAGATCAGAGTGGAGGTAATATAGATTGAGGGATGTGAGTGTAGGTAGAGAGTTCATGCGTGTAAGTAGTGGAGAGTAGATGAGAGTGGAGGTAATATAGATTAAGGGATGTGAGTGTAGGTAGTGAGTTCATGTGTGTAAGTAGTGGAGAGTAGATCAGAGTGGAGGTAATATAGATTGAGGGATGTGAGTGTAGGTAGAGAGTTCATGTGTGTAAGTAGTGGAGAGTAGATGAGAGTGGAGGTAATATAGATTGAGGGATGTGAGTGTAGGTAG
>WWET01005530.1:47465-74873 GCA_011038615.1 Limnodynastes dumerilii | reverse complement strand
ATAGTTTCATAAGGGGTTCTGGTTGGTTATTATATATATATGGTTATAGTTATATATATTTGTTTGGTTAATCTCTCTCTGGTTAGGTCTGTTAAGAAGTTACCGTGGGTAACTTTCTTTGACCTATTGGAAGGCGTGTTGGTGTAGCCAGGGGGCTGGAGACGCGCACATACGGGCGGTCTCGGGTTTTACACTTAAAGGAGGTGTTTTGGCGAAGGCTGAGAGAGTGTGCCAGGTTGGGAGGATAGTTAGATAAATGTTTCTGTTTATAATATGTTGTTTATAATATTTTGTTTATAAGATGTGATAATAATGATATTAATATTGCATGACTTATCAATATTTCGGTTCATACCTGCTTTCTTTGGCCCCCATCAAAATTTTAAATGAATGATTATTCAAGATCACATTTAGTTTTTTTTCTCTATATTTTGGTAGCAAATTAAGAAAGCTTGATTTGAATTTTCTTTTAAGATCATTAAAACCAAGGCACCGTCATTTTGTAAATGGAATCCCTGGTCCCCTGTCTATAAAACCACTTTTCATAGACTGTCATCATACAACATATTTTAGACCCCACCACTTAAATCTTTAATCTCAAAATAATGTTTGGAAAACTAGTTTTTAGTTGAATTAAGTGTAATCAAATAGAGTTTAAATGATGCAATGAGATAGCAATTACTGGGCTGAGCTGTTTTTGATGCACAGCTCAGTCTATGAGATATATTGGGATTCTAATAGTGCCTTGGAGACTCACATACACACTTATTAGCCAACACATTTTCAGGGTCAGAGTAAGAAGCAGAAAAAGTCACATATAGTGTTAATATATACAATTATTTTCAGTCGTTCCTGTGGTATAGCAAACACAAACCTGCTTACATTTCTTTTTCTATGGCTAGAGCTAATAACAGAATCAGTCAGTGTTACATTGTAGATATCTCATTATAGTTATAGGTGCTAGGTCCTAGACAAAACCGGGTATAATCTCTATCTCTACACTACATATTACACCTTACCCCCTTCTATTATATCCCTCTCCTTGCATTACACCATCCACCCCTATTCTGCTATATCCCTCTCTACACTTCATATTACACCTTACCCCTTTCTATTATATCCCTCTCCCTACATTACACCACCCACCCCCTATTCTTTTATATCCCTCTCTACACTACATATTACACCTTACCCCCTTCTATTATATCCCTCTCCATACATTACACCATCCACCCCTATTCTGTTATATCCCTCTCTACACTACATATTACACCTTACCTCCCTCTGTTATATGCCTCTCCCTGCATTACACCATCCATCCCTATTCTGTTATATCTCTCTCTACACTTCATATTACACCTTACCCCCTTCTAGTATATCCCTCTCCCTACATTACACCACCTACCCCCTATTATTTTATATCCCTCTCTACACTACATATCACACCTTACCCCCTTCTATTATATCCCTCTCCATACATTACACCATCCACCCCTATTCTGTTATATCCCTCTCTACACTTCATATTACACCTTACCCCCTTCTATTATATCCCTCTCCCTACATTACACTACCTACCCCCTATTCTCTTATATCCCTCTTTACACTTCATATTACACCTTACCCCCTTCTATTATATCACTCTCCCTACATTACACCATCCACCCCTATTCTGTTATTTCCCTCTCTACACTTCATATTACACCTTCCCCATTTCCCACAATACACCTTCCAGCCACACCTCTATCCTACTTACCTCCTGCAACAGCTCAGCATAACTCCGCCTTCTCCACGTCCTTCAGCCCCATGAGTTCCATTAACTATCATTAGCACATTGAGCGCTAATGATAGCAGCCAGGCTCGCTGCGCTTCACAACAAGCCTGGCAGGACCGCAGTAGTATTTTCAAATACTTAGCCTTCTGGCGAGGTCCTACGATGGTCAGCGAGCCTTTCGCTGACATCGTTTGCCTACGCTCGGAAACAGACACACACCCGGCCAGGTAAGTCTAAAAACACTTTCCTTGTTTATTTTGTGTGTTTTATTAAATAATATATTTATTATGTCAAAAATTATTACAAACTGGTTAATATATTTATTTATTTACTTAGAGTTTCTATATCCCAGCGGATTCCCGATATATGGGGAGATCGCTGGAATACTTACCCTAATGCCATCTTCAGATGGTGTAATTTAACGTGTTGGCGTGAATTGTTAAAATCCGCATTGATACTTAGTAAATACAGCAATCTGCAGCCCCGCATTCATTAGAGCAGGACGGGGATTGGGAGTGTTATTTCTATTGTTGCCATGGCAATGGTAGCATTGTAAATAAAAAAAATATTCGCATTCATGCGATAAAGCCCGTTTTCACATGAAAACAGGCTTTATCATATGAAAACAAGCTTTGTAACTGAAGCCCTTAGTCTGAACAGGCTACAAGGGAGGACTAGGGACTGCATGACTGTAGAAACCAAGAAAATTACAGCACTTTTGTGACAATGTAATACCCCAAAACGGGGGCCATTCAGGCTGGTGCAGCAGGCGCGAGGGAGGCTTGCAGAGAGGCATGTGGGTGGTTGCCCAGCTACCACCAGCTGGGCCAGGGACGCTAGGGAGGACGAGTTATTTGAACGGATTAAAACGAAAAAAAACGAAATATATTAAAATAACACCAGGGGACTTCCCTTATTCAATCCTAATACCGCGCTGTCCTGATCAGAGGTCCGTATGTGAGACACAGGTCCCGGGAGGTGTCTACGATGTCAGCGGTCCACAGATACAGTGCAGGCAGCAGGAAGAAGCAGGGAGAATCGTAGTCTGAAGCCACAACGCGTTTCGGACGGGAGTCCTTTTTCAAGTGAGTATCACAGACTACTCATACTGGATTTAAATACCTTCTGGTAATTGTCCCACAGCTGTCCGGTAATTAGTCTTGATCAGTGCATCTTCAGCGGTCTCCCCAAGCCACTTAAACACTATTTGAATTAACCATATGCATTCAGTCTATGTTGCAGCCCCGCATTCATTAGAGCGGCCCGGGGATTGGGAGTGTTATTTCTATTGTTGCCATGGTTTCCATGGCAATGGTAGCATTGTAAATAAAAAAAATATTCGCATTCATGCGATAAAGCCCTTTTTCACATGAAAACTGGCTTTTTCATATCAAAACAAGCACCGTAAATGGAGTTCCATGGCTCTTCTTCCTTCTCTGGAGCTACTGGACCTGAAGCCCCGCGTACCACCTAACAAAGGTATCCGTACAACGGGTTGAGAACCCTTGCTCTAGAGCAGGGGTTCTCAACCCCGTCCTCAAGTCACTAACGGTCCATGTTTTGTAGGTCTCCCTGCAAAACCTGTGGAGCTTTGAAAATGTAACTGTCAGTTATGAGCTCACCTCCAGCAAGGAGATTTAAAAAACTTGGCCTGTTGGTGGTACTTGAGGACAGGGTTAAGAACCCCTGCTCTAGAGGAAATAGACTAGAGGTTGCCATCAAGTGGCTAATGTCTAGCATTAGTATGTCTCTTAGTGTGGGACCTTCGGACACTTGCAAGAAAAGACCATGTAATCTACAGAATGACACCCATGGAGTTTAGATACCTCAAAACTATGTCACCCCCTCTGACACTTGCTCCAGTCTAATCTCTATGTGAAAATGAATTCACTGGTTTAACTATCCCTTGCTAAGACTAATTCCACAATTTTACATGTAAATCTCTAAAGACCTGGAATTCCTTATCTAGGTGCCCTAATATCAACTTAAAATACTGATAGAAAGCTTCAAAGGGAATTGCTAATTAAAAAAAAGAATCTACAGCAGTAACCTAACTATACATATTATAAATATCGCTGTAACATTTAAGGAAAGAAACATATTAGTCAAGATCCAGACTTACAAAGTATATGCGATTAGGTTTCTCGGTTGTAGATTGGAGCAATCTACTAGTGCTGACCACATTATACAGACGTCTGACCAGAGGCACAGAGTCTAACTGCAAGCCTGGTATTCACCCCTGATGATGGGGTGGACTTGGCGCTTGGCAAGTAGCAGGTCACGGCCTTCTGGACAGATGCACAGACACTGAGACAGTGAACAGGATCAGAAGAATACAAAAGCAGTGTGACCAAAAATTCATAAGCACAGAGGAAAACAGCAGCAGTCAGTGATACTGGAACCGGACACACGAGGAGTACAGGAACTCAGGTTCCGATATCACATGAAAACAAAGTGTACTATGTTTAGTGAATAGAGCCCAAAAATCACTTTAGGTGGGACGCAGTTCCCGGTCCAAGAGGCTGATTTTCGAACATGATATAGCTGCCAGCTGAATGACATTTGTATCATTGTTCGAAATAGGCTAAAAATAGAAATTTGCTACTGGGAACGAGATCCTGTTTTCCCTTTCCCAATAACAAGAGGCTGCAGTGGTTGCTGTGGGTAGATAGTCTGGTAAAAGGTTAAAGTTAGTGCTTAAGAGGGAAGGTTAGAGTAAGGATGTTTAGCATGCATGGTTAGGGTTAGGCTGCAGGGCATGGAGGGTTAAGGTTAGGCTGTGGGGCATGGAGTGTTAGGGTTAGGCTAGGCTGCAGGGCATGGAGGGTTAAGATTAGGCTGCGGGGCATAGAGCGTTAGGGTTAGGGCTGAAGAAGGGGAAGGACAGGTTAGAGTTAAGAAGGGGTTAAGGTTAGGGGGCTGGTTCCAGACTTAAGTAAGTGCTTGAAATTAGTTACTCCTGGGCTAAACCATGTTGATTGCAGGGGGAGTCAAGGTAATTTTATTCTTTGCATGCAGGGATATATCTTTGAATTGCTTACTGCACACAGATACTGACCAGCTTTACTATCACACTGTTATTTAGACTTGGGATAGGAAACATCACCTCTCAACTCTAATACTGTTTGCAACAGATGAAATATGACTCCCCTCCAATCACCATGGTTTAGCCCAGGAGTAACTCATTTCAAGCAATTATTTAAGTCTGGATCCAGCCCAGGGTTTGGTAAGTTTGATTGCCTTTCGGTGGAGGAGTCTTCACGACTCGAGGAGTGGCAATTGGTGGCAGTCTACATTCAGCTGCCGTACAATGATCTTTGAAATAAAGCCCATCGTATCGGCGAATCACACTCATTATAAGGCAGAGAGGAAGGAAAAAAGAATGCTCCTTCTTTAATCACATAAGGGTCAAACAATGTTATCTTGAAGGGGTTAAATAAAAAAAAAGACATATTACTTGTCTATATGCTCTCTGGAACATGGTTTGCACTAGTACAATATGTTGCTATCCTGTGTGAAAATGTCATTGATATTTGTTGCCGATTTGATCATAGAGATACTAAGGTATTCATCCAGAAGCAATTGCAATACCAAAACTAATCACAGACCTGACAGCTGTGGATTTTCAGTCTCGCGGAACACCAGACTGTCCATGAATGACAATGTGTTTGCATCACCTGTCACAATATGACACTCTGTCACTTTTATGCCTATAACTCGCTGCCAAAGTAATAGTTGCTGTAAAAAGTGCTTTTTCTATGACTGTCTCTCTGTTTCCTGACACAGGCACAAGGTGTCAGCCCTTCACACATCAATTAACGTTATTCCATTCAGGATGGATTTTATTTGCTGACAAAGGGGATTTGGTTCCATATTGCACAGAGTCAGTACAATGTGACACACAGAAATATACGTGTGGGATTTACAGATACATTTTAGGGCAGAAAGGTGGCTCAGTGAGTAGCACTTGTCCCTTAGAGCGCTGAGGTCATGAGTTTGATTGCTGTACTATGCCTGATCTGTGAAGAGAGACGTGGGTGCATACCTGTATGTTTAGGGTCCTGGATGCGAACTTACAAACCTATGTGTGTATGGAACATACATGGAGAACTGTACCCGGTCCAATGTCTCCATGGATGGTCATGAGACAACATTAAAAGCATGTACAAGGGGGCTACAGGGTTTATATATGGGGGGGTAGACATGAGGCATGATCAGCATTTATGATCTACCCGAAAACGTTTACATTCTAGAGACAAGGAGTATTGAAAGAGAGTAAAGAGAGTTCTCAAGATCGGTGAAAGGATCCTGATAAAAACATGTAGACAACTTTATTACAAACCAAATGTATTACTTTGTATTAGGGATTATGGTATTGTAGTATGAGAAAGTGACTTATCAGAGATTTGAAATGACATACAGTGTTCCACAGCTGGGGTGCAGTGCAAGAGAGTTCTTGAAGTCAGTAGTGGGAGAAGGTAATATGCTTTTATTCACTGTATATCAACAAAGATCAAATAAAGCCATTATAGAGCCATGATAAAGGAGCTTCTGTCCAGAAGTATTCGGCAGCAGGAGGTCCAGAAGAATGAAATGGATCTGGAAGCTGGGCACGGATACCATAAACATTGACGAAAACATTAGAGCCGCAAAAAAAGGCATCAAATGTTGTTTCATTGACGCTTGGTCTGGTCATTGAACAAAGGGTATTAGAGACAAATAAAGCTGGAGCTGACCCTGGGGCTTTACATAGCCTTGTTCTTTGTGTTTATCTTATACTCTGGGTACTTACCAGCAAGCATAGGTTTCCTTACAAATCCAGACCTGAGAATTGGGTCCTGCTGTAAGTGAGATAGAAGGCGTTCCACTGTAGTCAATGAGCTAAGAGTGTTCCCAAAAACATATCCAAGGGCCATCCGCTACTTGATTATGTTGGATATCTTGCACAAGCTCTTAATGATGAGAAACTGCAGCCAAACATTTCAATACTTGACTGCTACAAGATGGTCAACTAACAAAGTCTTTCTTCCTTCTCTCCTGAAAACCACACACATCCTGCCTGTTGTTCTTTCCTATTGGACCAAGTTCTCTACTTTTTGTTTTTTATTGTTTTGTTTTTTTGGTTATCTATTAATTTCTTATGAAACTCTTTATTCACATTATTATTATGATTATTAACCTTTATTTATAAGACACCACACAGTATCGGCAGTGCCGAACAAAGGCAATAGTTACATATACAACACAATTAGCAGTAAAGATCAAATAAATAAGGAATACAATACAAGCACAATGCAAAAATAAAACACAGTACAAAAATAGCAGCACAATATGTATGTAAAATAAAGATGCTGGATATGTGTGTAGGAGAGGATGAATAAGGAGAGAGATAGACAGTAGAGGGAAAAGGTGGGACTTAATGAGGATAAGGTATAGGGGTGATGACAGGAGGGAGGAGGTCCTGTTTATAAAAGCTACAATGCTAAGTGAGAGAGGGTGAACAACAGAAGAGACAGGGATGAAGATGGGGAGGGCAGGTAAGCTTAGGAGGAGGCTAGCCTGAAGAAGTGAGTTTTGAGGGATATTTGAAGGATTGTAGGAGGGTAAGCTAAGGCGCTAAGCCCCTCCATACTATCTAGACTTCTGCGGTGTCCACATTTTAAGTAATGATGGTGTGGAAGGCTGGGTTCAGTGTTCAGATGGCCGCGTCATAAGTCTAGATTATGAACACATTTTTCTATAGCGCCATCATGGATTTAGTGCTTTACGATGTTTAAGCAAACGTTCACATCAGTCCCTCCGCAGCTGGAGCTTGCTGTCTGGGTTATTTATAATCAGTAGCCAATTAACTTACCAGCATCTTTTTAGACATTGTGGGAAAAAACCTACACAGACACGGGGAAAACATACACTAATAAGTCCTTGGGCCTGATCCATACTTTGTGTGTCCATACTCACAGAGCTGTAAAAGTCTGAACTTCTATGTCACTTCCCTCTCGCGTACGGAGCATTCGGACGGACACAGATCCGTGCAGAGAAATTAAGGCAGGGTTCTGGATATGTTACTGCCCGGAACCGTGAACATTAGAGGGGAGTGACATAGGAGTTCACTTCCCTCTCTGGTGCGGAGTATTGAACCCCACATGTACGGAAGATGCACAGAGGTCTGCACACCGCCGCCCACTCTCCATCCTCTGCATGTCGATCACCACTACCCTCGCGGGGATTAGGCATGTGGCTATGAAGTGATGCCCCGCTTGACTTATCTCCTAGCAACGGAACTAAGGGCTGGATCCAGACCTTGTTAAGTGCTTGAACTTACTTCTCCTCCTACTACTCCTGGGCTAAACCATGTTGATTGCAGGGGAGTCATATTTCATCTGTTGCAAACAGTATTAGAGTTGCGAGGTGATGTTTCCTATCCCAAGTCTAAATAACAGTGTGATAGTAAAGCTGGTCAGTGTCTGTGTGCAGTAAGCAATTCAAAGCTATACCATGCAAAGAATACAATAAATTTGACCCCTTGAAATCAACATGGTTTAGCCCAGGAGTAACCAAGTTCAATCACTTAACTAAGTCTGAACCCAGCCCTAAGTACAGAACTAAGTCAACTTGCAAAAGTCGAATGTCAGGCGCAAGTCTATATAAAAACTCTTGTCTGAGAATCGAACTCATGATCTCAGTGCTGTAAATTATCAGCATAGATCCTTGACAGTCTGGAGTGCCTCCTAACCCGCAATGTATATATATAGGTATAATTATTTCTACATCTAGGGCTGTGGTGGTTTCTTGCTTCCCGTAGCGTAGAAAGTTTGTACTGTTGCTGGAGAAGAATTTCGTACATTCTTGAAGCCTGTGATAGACAAGGCATTGGGATTCAAGGCCTGATCATGTTGATCACTGTAATCAGGACCACTTTAATCCTGACATCGATTTAGGACTGTATTAAATCTAAAAACATTGCAATTACTCTCTGAAAGGCTTCACAGCAGGGTATCCAAATCATTTGACTTACCCATTTTCCCAGTCACTGATTCTTCATTTTAGCACACATACACAACACCACACCTTCTCCGCAAAGGTCCTAAAGCATCTAAACATTATCAAAATGTGAATATTACTATGGTGAAATGGAAACGCTTTTCAATCTGATGCTAAGTAAATATGCTGACTATAAAACTAGCCATTCATTCTTTCTTCAGCTGTACATTGCTTCAACAAAATGATTAGTTAGATCAGTTGTTACCAAACTTTCTCAGTGCAAGGCACCCTTAGTGTCTCAATCATTTTCTCAAGGTGCACCTAAGCCAAAGTAATAAAAAGCAATCTCAGTTTTAGTAATGAGGTCCAGAAAACGTAATAAGAATTTAGTTCAAGACATAAATACTTATTAGTTTATTTGCAAAAATAATACATTTAAAGATATATATTATATATAAATGTTTATTAATGATTTTTCTCTCAGAAAACAATTAAACACATAGCATATTAGTACTTAAGAGTTTGCCTCTTTTTTTTTTTAATAAATGGAGCCCTTAGGTATCATCCAACTAAATTAAAAATATTTTTGCAACTGGACTTCTATACAAATTTTAGAGCTATAATTCGAAATATAACCAAACGCTGTTTATAAATATATTGCTAACAGCTCTTTGTGCTATTCGTGTTATAATATTTAATCAAGCCCCGCCCATTCACAATACTGTCAAAAGCAGCGCTGAACAAAGGAGTGTGGTTCACCGGCCCAATGGTCTTCATTTCAAAAGATCATCATACCACAGCTGAATGCAGACTGCCAGCAATTGTCAGAAGTGTGCATTACACAATGCAGCCTAACTCTAACCATTTATGCCCCACAGCCTAACCCTAACCTTCCCCCTTTTCAACCCTAACCCTAATGCTCCAGGAAATGCAGCCTAACTCTAACATCCATGCCATGTAGCCTAATCCTTACTTTTCTCTTGAGACCTAACCCAAACTTTTTAATCGTTGCAGCCTAACCCTAATCTACCCACCACAAGCGCTGCAGCCTGGAGCTATTAAGAACAGGGAAATAGGTTCCTGTTCCCTATAGCAAATTTCTTTTTTGAAAGCTTTTCAAACAATTATACAATCGCCATACAGCTGGTGGCTATATCATGTCCGAAATACGGCCATTGGAACCGGCCACCACATCCCTTAACAAGTCTTGGCCCACTCTCCCTGGAGTCCAAGAACACCACAAATTCACTCCGGGAGTGTGGGCAAGCATGTCATACTGTATGTACTTGACCTAGCATCAGAACCCCCAACGCTGCACCTTTCTGATACAAGACGTCATGTGATCTAGACAACTATGAACTGTGTGCACTTGTGTGTTTTCTGCAAACGTGCTTTGAAAACATTTTTTTAAATTAACTAGTGAATGTGCATTGAAATGGAAGTTTAAGGAATTTAACCCAAGTAAGATTTTACTGACTGGGTGACCGGACCCAATGATATCACTTAGGGCTCTATTTACTTATGATTTCATTTTTTTAATGAACGATGCTAATCCAAGCTCGCTTCTCCTTGCAGCGAGCCTGGCAGCTTCACTCATTAAATTTACTATTACTCACCCTACCTGCGAGGTCCCACGATGATGTGTATGCTCATCGCAGGACATTTCATTCATGCGAAGTATGAATGAAGTTCTGCACATGGGCAGAGACTCTCTTTCTCGAGTTAGAAAATTTCAGGTCCAGATATGAAAAAACACTGCGCATGTGCAGAGTCTTCATATCTGGACCGAGTTAGACGCTTCTCCAGGACAGGTAGGTTTTGCTAGTTTTTTTTTACATTTTTTTTTATAGTTTTATATATTTTAGGTGTATTTATTTAATTTTACATAAAAATATTGTTGTTGTTTTTTAACACATAGCTGTTTTCCATCAGTGTCCCCATACATGCCCCGCTTTCCTTCCCCTAATAACAGCTATTATGGGGAGGAAAAGAGGGGTATATGGGGACATCGCTGGAGAGAAAAACTCAGCTCCGAGGCTTTGTAAATATAAGGAAGCTCTTGCCCGCTCTGAAATGAATGGGCCGGCGGAGACCCCCAATAGTAACATGGATCGTCATGGAAACTACTATTTTCCATGGCGATCTATTGTCTGTAAATAAAAAACTGTTCATTTTCATGTGATAATGCCCATTTTCACGTGAAAATGGGCATTATCACATGAAAATGAACTTTGTAAATAAAGCCCTTAATGTCAGCAAATTGGTCCAAGGAGTTGGATAGAGAAGACTTATAAAGAATCCAGGCAGGAAACACTCCTTGGAATTTGGACAAGGGCCAAGATCCAGAGCTATGTTTCCATTACGTTTCATCGCACAGCGTATTTCCGCTAGCGTATTTTCTAGACACTCCCCTCGCTCGTACGCACTTTTGCGGTTTTTACGCTTCCCTCCCTTAACTTTTCAAAGTATAACTACTGGCAGACATAAAGACTTCACGAACGTAAGTGTCTAAGCACGCCCATACTGCATGATTTAAATGCCTCACCCCGCCTCCGAAGCATAATTACAGGTGTCGAATGGCTGGCACGCCCCTTCATTGGTAGTTACGCTGTTGATACTAGGCTGGTACGTACGTTCAGCGTTACATGGCGTAACATCTGCCGCGCACATGCCCAGCACATACAAAATTATTTTTACCTCTCTGGCTAGCGTACTTAGTTCTGGTTCTACCCCAAGTTGCTCTTATGTGACCGGTCAAGAGACTTAGGTTGCTGGTCAGTTGCAGAAAACTGTTCCATTTTTGGCTATTTTTTAATGTTTATGTTTTTGATGAATTCACACTAACCTCCCACCAGTAGGGGGCGCTGGTTACATTATGAAGATGAAAGAAATTAACAGTAGAGCTCTACTGTTAATTTCTTCATCTTCATAATGTAACCAGTGATTTTTGGCTTAGTGAATCGCAATTGGCGATTTTTAAGCTCAAAATCATGTGATTTGGGCAAAATCGCGTTTAGTGAATGAGGCCCTGTGAGTGTGGGCAAGCATGTAATACTGTATGTACTTGACCCAGCATCAGAACCCCCAACGCTGCACCTTTCTGATACAAGACGTCATATGCTCTAGATTGCATACAACCATGAATTCTGTGCACTTGTGCAAACGTGCTTTGAAAACATTTTTTTAAATTAACTAGTGAATGTGCATTGAAATGGAAGGTTAAGGAATTAAACCCAAGTAAGATTTAACTGACTGGGTGACCGGACCTAATGATGTCACTTAATGTCAGCAAATTGGTCCAAGGAGTGGGATAGAAAAGTGGTGCTAAGAAGACTTATAAAGCATCCAGGCAGGAAACACGGTCTCTTTTCTCCTTGGAATTTGGACAAGGGCTCAGATCCAGAGCTATGTTTCCATTATGTTGCGTCGCATAGCGTATTTACGCTAGCGTATTTTCTAGGCACTCCCCTCGCTCGTACATACTTTTGCCGTTTTACGCTTCCCTCCTTTAACTTTTCAAAGTGTAACTACTGACAGACATAAAGCCTTCACGTACATAAGTGTCTAAGCACGCCCATACTGTATGATTTAAATGCCTCACCCCGTGTCCGAAGCGTAATTACGGGTGTTGAATGGCTGGCACACCCCTTCATTCATAGTTACACTGTTGATACGTGGCTGGTTCGTATGCTCATGCCCAGTACATACAAAATTGTTTTTACGTCTCTGGCTAGCGTACTTAGTTCTGGTTCTACCCCAAGTTGCTCCTATGTGACCGGTCAAGAGACTTAGGTTGCTGGTCAGTTGCAGAAAACAGTTCCATTTTTGGCAAATTTTTTATGTTTATGTTTTTGATGCTTGACGCAGGTACATGGGCAGTCTCGTGTTTAAGGTGCAACACCAAGGCGTTAGGAGAGTGCCATGTGGTAAAAATGGAGCGTAAACCTACAATGTAAATTCTTTGCTTTCATTGGCTTCTGAGTCTTTTTTGTGGTTATTCCAGGGTGACATCATTGGGTCACAGCATCAACCATGTGAGGTTTATTTATTATATTGCTGTTATTTAAATTAAGCTTTAAGTGTAACTCTCAACACCAAAGATATCCTGGTTAATCTATATCAACGCTGGGAACGGCAAGCAAATATTTAGCCTGATAAGACATTAGCATTTAAATATTTTATACCACCAGTGCTATTTTTTTTTATAAGAGAAAAATTCTCGGTACGTATTCGCTTTATCTGATTTGATTAATGCATTTAGCCACACGATAAATCAACAATATTTGCATGGTTGTAGGTATGTTTGAACTTAAAATATGCATCACATTCTGTTAAGGAAAGGGATCTGAGAAAATGGGTATTTCACATTCGCCTCCAGCACAATGTTTTGCATCGCAGATTAAAGGGATTTTAAAACTAACTGTGATTGTCTTGTCACGCTTGAGATGCACATTAGTTGACTGAGCTGAGTATCAAATATGTGAAATGAGTTGCCATTAAATGCTTGCTTTAGGCAGTTCATTTCTCATCACAGCCAAGCTGTGGGAGCCTCCTGCTGTGGACAGTGAACATTAGCTTACTAAATATTTCTGCTAATCAAACTCTGCATTACAAATGGGTGTTTTTGAAAGTAAAGAGGTTAAAAACACTGATGAAGAAAGTTTGCTCAAGAGGATAGGTTTATAACAACTGAAAGTCCCACATATATTAATCATTAAAAGTGAATAATCATTTTATTAGGCAATAATATATGTATTTTATGCACATATATAAAAGATCCCAAAATCCCATAAAAATAAAAAGCATTCAATTCTAATAAGAGGCAAATGGATGAGGACTCACTTGCACAACATTCAGGCACATGATACCAATATAAATGACACAAAGGCTTATGTGGAATTATAAAAGGGGACGTAGTTTATTCATTGGTGACCAAATTTTAATGAAAGGCAATGGGGTGCCTTACATCCATCTTCCGCTATCTGCGTGCGAACGTCAGGGGTGTTTCTGGCAGTGTGCATCATTTGTTATGATATGGATGTCCTGGCATACATTACTGTAAGGTTAGCAGGGGAACATGCAAATATTACAGTCTGGGTTGGGTTTAAGAGTTCCTTGTGGATCAATGGGCGTAATTAAGGGTCATGGCAGCACGGTGGCTCAATGAGAAGCATTTGTGTCTCACAGCACTGAGGCCATCAATTTGATTCCCGAAATAGGACAGATCTGTGTGGAGTTTGTATGTTCTCCCTGTGTCTGTGTGGGTTTCCTCCGGGTGCTCCGGTTTCCTCCCACATGCCAAAAACATACAGGCAGGGTAATCGGCTGCAGAATAAATTAACAATAGTCTGTGTGTGTGGTTGTATATCTGTGTTAGGGAACTTAGAATTTAGCTCCGATGGAGCAGGGACTGATGTGAATGTTAATATTCTCTGTAAAATGCTACATAATCTGATAGCATTATATAAAAAAAACCAGTTAATAAATAAATAAAATAATGGCAGTGTAAATGCTACTAGTTTGGCACAGAGGGGGGAGAGAGGGGATTAACAGTAGCGTTTCTCCCCTCTTCTGTGTGGACTACCAGACCTCTGTGCGTTTTCTGCCTGAATCTGGCATTATATGATTGAGAAGATGTTTCTATGTGGACTGATAGCAGTTGGTGGTCTGTGAGATGTAACTTAAGTAGAAAGACCTTGTCCTCGGTGTCCCCCAAGAGAGCTACCAAATTAGACCATGCTACTGGGGCACTTGTACATCCACAGCACGGCCTACCCCGGTCCAACTGACAGCTGGAGTCTGGAGTTTCCAACCCCCAAAGAAAGTTATTTTATATTTTTAAGTGTTTTTATTCTGCTGTTGTACTTTTTATGCATTTAGCAAAGATTTGGTTACATATCTAATCCTTTGACATATCTTTCATTTTGCATGGTTTATATCACTGTCAAAGAAAAATCCCACCATTTTAGACACCCTTTCACTTTGAACTGTATTTGCATGGTATTAAGTCCACGTAAGAAGCAGAGATCAACAATCATGCAAACAGACGAATATTGGACTGGACCATCCTTTTATGTGGGTGAGAGGAGGCCTTACATTCCCTGACCCCCTAAAACATAAAATGGGGACAGTGCGGAAGTCTGGATAGTACAGAGGGAGTGAAGCATGTCCTCTCTGTACTACTGCATGCTACCCACTCCCACATAGCAGAATTGCTTCCACATCTCGCCCCACTATTGGAAACACACCCAGGACAGAACTCTGAATCCAGACCATCCAGATCTGTCCTGGAAATGTGGCGCTTGCGCTAAATGTCAGTCAGTTAAGCACAAAGGAGTTCTGTGCAGGAAAAGTTCACTCTTATGTATAATAAAAATGGACCTGATTCACACTTAAGAATTCTTCCGATTTTATTTAAAAACAGATGCTCTGCGCATGCGTAGTAACTTTTATACGCTATTTGTGTTGGACTTAAGTTAGCAAATTCCGTGCTTATACACTACGAACTTAAAATCTGTAGGTTCGTAGTAACATACGCAAAAATGGGTGTTCCATGAATAAGTAACTAGGCAGATACGCAGATTTGGGTGGAGAGAGGCATTTAAATGAAGGCGCGGTTATGCCGTTACGTTTCTTGATAGACGCCTACGCATTCAAATGTGAACCTACAGTTAAGGGAGCCCTATGGCACTCGTAAGTCACATAAGAACCTGAAAACCGGGGGCGTGTCGAGTGAGTTTCCTTGCTCTTAGCTGCGTATATTTAGGAACCTATCGCGTTCTTAAGTGTGAATCAGGTCCAATACTGGTTGGTAATACTTTGTGTAAGAATTCTCTGTTATCTGACATGTACAAAATATATATTCATATGTCATGATTTAAATCAATATCTTGTATATAAACCAGTACAGTATGTAAAAAATATGAATAGACCTTTATTTGTCCAGGCCTGGATTGGGGGTTTATGGCCCTGGTTTGGGTTTATTCTTGCAGAACGTGTTTACTTGTAGCAGTTGCAGTCCCCGATCTGATGGGCTGCCTTTAGAAATAGAGATAGCCGAAAGTTCCATTTTAGATTTTTTTTTATGAATAGGTGAGTGAGCCGATCAGCATACTCATCCATTCTTTTTTGCAGGACATTTCCGGAGAGGTGAGTAAACATCTCTCCGGAGACTTTTAGTGTTAAGGTGGTCTTAGGGTTAGGCTATAGAGAGGGAAGTATTAGGATCAGGCTAGGGAGAAGGGAGGTCAGGCTGCAGGGCTTTGAGGGTTAGGATAATGGGATAGGTATAGGGTTCAAATAAGGGAAAGGGTTGGGGTTAGTTTTTAGGTTTACCTATCAGTAAGGGTCCAAATAAGGGTAAGGGCTGGGGTTAGTTTTTAGGCTTACCTAAATAACCTAATATTCTTTAGAATATGTCTTTAGAGTGTGGGAGGAAACTGAAGCACCCAGAGAAAATCCACACAGACATGGGAAGAGCATACAAATTCCACACAGATTAGACACAAAGGCCTAGCCTGGGAATTGAACTCATGACCTCAGTGCTGTGAAACACAAGTGCTACTCACTGAGCCACCATGTTGCCCAAGGAAACTTAGCTATAAGAAATATTTTTGTGTACCGTTAACCTGTCAGTAAAGGATTTATGTGAGGATGTCTGGCCTTAATTCCAGAGTCTGCAGATGATAACCTTTGTCCAGTATACTCAACTCTGAAAGACCTATTGGAGAAAGAAGGGTCTGTTAAGGAGAGAGATATTGGCTTTATTGCATGTACGTCCGGTGTTTACCGTTTTTGACTACAGCGCATACGTAGTCAATACTTTACATAATCTACTTATCTTTTGCGTATTTTAAAATCACTAATTTGTATGCACTGCGCATGCGCGCGGCAGATGTTAAGCAACGTAACTGATTATATGTGACTTCAGCGTAAATTCGAACGAAAAGGGCGGGTCATCCATACGACACCCGGAAATGCGCTGTGTAGGCGGATGGAGGTATTTAAATCGTACAGTATGGGCTGGGTTAGGACGTTACGTATGTCAATCCAATACGTACATCCGTACTTACGCTTGGAAAAGTTAATGTAGGGTTTGGTACGAGTGAGGGGAGTGCATAGTACTTACGATAGCGTAAATACGCTACGCCAACAAACGTAAAAACAACTTAGGTCTGTGTCTACCCCCATGTTCCGTATGTACGCACCGGACACTCTCATGCAGACAAGATAATCGCACATATCGGCTACACCCGGCTCTTACTATACAATTTAAATATTAAGGCCAGGGTAGAGCTGCGGGGTGTAAGGAAGCAATATACAAATGTCCTGCATTCCGATGCATAGCTCATGCATGCGCATTAATGAATGACAGGTGATTTACCCATGAAATCTTGTATAAATCACCTGTTGTGAGGTCTAGATAATAATCAGAGTAGACATGATCCAGACATCCGATACCGCTACCACTGCACATGCACCTGAAAGAGCTCTAAAAATATTACCCTACCTTAAAATTTCCACACCACCTCCACATAAAAAGGGAAACAATGTGCCGTCCCTTACTGTATTACCCTCCCCCCACAGAGCTGAAGCGTTTCCTCTTCCTGAACGCTGTCGGACATTTAACCAGGATGGAATTCTGAATCCCAGTGTTGCCACCTTGTAGGAAGTCTGGATTCAGCCCATAATATGAGATACAAGTTTCTTAGACTTGAATGAGATGCTGTAATGATATGCAGACATTACCTGCTAGAGCTTTTATTCTTCAGCAGACTGTGCATCAAGAGAGAAAATTATTTATGGGCATTTAGTTAATATTTTCTAGCATGTTAGAGATCTGAGTGCTCAGGAGACATTTTCTAACACCTCATTAGCATTTGGAACAGCATGCTGCATAAATTGTACCTTAGAAGCGTTATCCTTCATATTACAAACCTCCCAGCATTTACCCTTTAAACTTCTTCAGAGTCACTTTACTAGTGCTCATGTCCTCTGTTTTATATCTCTCAGTATGTATGACCCCACTAAGGTTTGGCCTCTAGAGCTGATCCTCTTAAGAAAACCTCAGTTATTCACTAACTCAGTGAGTAGCACTTGTGTCTCACAACGCTGAGGTCGTGAGCTTGATTCCTGGATTAGGCCTTAGCTATGTGGAGTTTGTATGTTCTCTCCGTGTCTGCATGGGTTTCCTCCCACACTCCACAAACAGTGTGTGTGTGACTGTGTTAAGGGACTTAGAATGTAGCTGAATAACCCAGGTCGGGTGTTGGTGTGAAAGGGTCATCCTGGGTCTGTTGCCCTGCCTTGTAGTGTGAAAGGAGGAACCTGGGTTATTCAACCCGGGTTCCATAAAAAATATGTAAAATGGGGGATGGGGAGCACTATCGGACCGGGTTGTAGCTGTGGTATGAACAGATTCAACGCGGCTAGAAGATGTTGAAGGAGACTGTCGGTTGTGGTCATTTCTTTATCTTCATCTCTTCAGCGGCAGAGTTCAGGATTGGCCCTAGATTCTATTGTTTGACTGCCTCCAATACCCAAATTCAACCATTCCCATATATTCATAAGCATAAAGGTTCAAGTTCTTATAGAGTTATTTTTTGTAATTAATAATTATTTGAATTTAAATGAGAGAATGAGATATGGGGGGAATACACATACACACACACACATATATATATATTTATATATATATTCGCAAGATCGGGGGTTTCGGTCTCCATTCTCTAGGCCAGTGTTTCTCAAACTCGGTCCTCAGGACCCCCTAACAGTGCATGTTTTCCAGGTCTCACTGCTGGAGCACAGGTGTATTCATTACTAACTGTCACATTTTAAAAGCTCCACAGGTGCTGCTCATTATATCAATTTTGAATCTTTAAGGAAACCTAGAAAATATGGACTGTTAGGGGGTCCTGAGGACCGAGTTTGAGAAACACTGCTCTAGGCTATCCACAGGCACAGTTTTTTAGCAGCAGAAGTCATGAGACATCAATGCTGATATAGTGCAAATCAGGATGTGTGGTTTATTGACACACTAATTTAGCAGCACATAAAACAAACTCTTAAAAATAAATCCTAGGCCTGTCTGGCCACTAACTAATACAACAAAGAAATCCCTCTCTATGGTGACCGGACCTTGTGTTCAGCTCACAAATACACAGTTCACCTGTGGGCTGCTCACAGCCTCCCTGGCTGTGTCTGGATGGTGTGATCTCTCCAGAGGCCACTTGTCTCACTGACTCCAGCTGAGAGAGACCTTACAATCCCCTATATGCACACACAGGTGCAACCTGTTCCCAGATGGACTAGCCCAAAGACCTGGAACAGGGCTGCATGACAGAACTCTGGGGCTTTTCCACAGCTCCTGTCTCCTAAATCCAGTAGTTCTGTTACATATCCCCCCTTGTTTCAACCTAGGGATTGGAACAACTTTCAGTGAATGCATTCTGGACCTTCTTCCTCTTTATAGTTTGTACAATTTACCCCCCAGAATACCTTTTCTGCCAAAACATAATCAGTATTCTAAGGAAATTCAGTAAATAGTTTGGGTTTAAGTTGTAGAGGAGGTCTATTTCTAAGGATGCTGAGAGTGTTACCTTGGCTGTCAAACACATGATTTCTAGAACCACGTTGACACATGTAACCTCTATTAATCAAAGTACCTTTCCTGGCACTCTAATTCACACTTCTCTTAACACCACTATCTCTTGAACCACCATTACCAGAAAAGCAGCCTCTCCGTGAAGGTCTATACTCATCAGAATCTACCTTATTACACATCACCAATGTTTCTATTACCTGGCCTAGCATTTTTATTTGTCAGATCATATTTCAGCCTGGTATTTTCCTTAGTAGAGGTTTTAGAGTTGTACATCTTAGTAGGTGCAATGCCACAACTAGCCCCCTTTCTTTCTATTTTGTACACACAGTATCTTACTGGAGCCCTCTCCTTTTTCTAACTCATCAACACCCTTTATGTCTAGGGAAGAGTTACTATAGGGTGCTGCATCTCTGACTTCACTGTTTACTGTCTGGTCTTCTAAGCTGGACAATGACAGCATGTCAGAAGATTCGGAGGACATACCTACTGTGACTGGTTCATGTGTGGTCATTACAAATTCTGAGACACTTTGCTCAGCACTAATATCTAGGACCACCTGCTGATCTGGAGTCCAGAAAAGTCTCCAGAAAAGTCAATTCAGTATTACCAAGTAGGCTACCACAGACTTCATCAGTTATAGGCAAACAATTAATCAGAAAAACTAAGTCTGTCAATTCCTCCTCAATACTTGCAGGACCAACTTTTACACCACCAGAGGCGTCTGCTTCCAGCTGGGCTATAACACAATTGCAAGTGTTTTCTCCTACACCTAACACAGGAGGCATTTTTCCCACATCATCATCAGGGTTCACCTTCTTTACCTTTAATACCTTCGGGTCTGTTACTCCCTCATGAACCATAACATTTTCCACTTCCAAAGTAGACATACAATCCGACATGTTGACCGCATTTCCTAAGAAAAATGTGGAACATTACATTGCACTTCACTATTGTTCTTACCAAATTTTAATTCAGTATCCAAGCTAGAACAATGGAACAATTTAAACTCACGGGACCTTTCTATCGCCCCTGTGTCAGCCACACTGATAACTGGAACTGGGATACTCCGTTTTGAGACCATCTGGCTTTCCCACAGACCCCAAAAATAAGAAAAATCTTTTCCTAAAATGATATCAAATGGTAAATTGGGGACTAGACCCACAGTGACTACTAGGGAACAACACACGGTTTCTATATTCACTTTAGCAGAATCATAAGGCTGAATATCACAGTGTATGCATGTTACCCCAATAGATCTTCTCAAACATTTCTCTTGTTTTACCAGCTCCGCTTTCACTAAAGTAACATGACTGCCGGAGTCTAGCAAAGCCTCAGTATATTTGCCCTCCACAGTTACCAAACACACCTATTTGTACTAAATAGTTGACAACCCCTGAGTTAAAGAAATATTCTTGGGGCCAGATTTACTAAGCTGTGGGTTTGGAAAAGTGAAGATGTTGCCTATAGCAGCCAATCACATTCTAGATCTCATTTATATGCTAGAAAATGTCAACTAGAATCTGATTGGTTTCTATGGGCATCATCTCCATTTTTCCAAACCCGCAGCTTAGTAACTCTAGCCCTTGGAGTTTATAAAACAGCTTTATTAGTATTGTTATGGATGGACAGGAGTATCATTAAGCTTAAAATCTATCACAACTAAAGCATCATGTACATTTAAGTTTAAGTAAGTGAGTCCAGCACATTTAGGCATTTAGTTTTATTGTTTCGATCACTTTAACTCTATAATTTAAATGATCCCATATATATCTGGTGTTATGGAGTAAAGATTACAAAACCACTCTGTGCTATTAAAGAGAGATTATCTTTGCTTAGTGTTACATTATTATCACGTTAGTGGTTTGCAGCCTCATTAATGTGAAGTAACGTTGTCGTTATCTATTTTCTATGTCACTATTGCAACACTAATAAGATCTGAAGTTAGCGATGTGACAAGTAATCAATTTATAATGCATATTAGGCCTTCTCAGTCTGACTTCCTAATGTCTCCAGCCCGAACCGTGCCAGTGTGGAAGCTCATTAATAATCAGAGAAGTGACACACTAGGCCATCAATAACCTGATTATCAATGACTCAATTCATCATGTTTGAAGAAATTGTATTTGCAGTTTGTGAGGAGCCAAATAAAGGGGAATCAGAGGCTGAGAACACACAGGGAAGAATATATTTAATATATTTAACCACAATCAGGCCCTTATTTAATGTTACTTGTTTTTTATACCTATTTGTACACAGTAGTATAGCAGAATGCAAGCTTTTAAGTTCTTTTCCTTTTTCCTTTGATCCTTTGTCATACCTTCTCTCATGACCTTCTGGGCAGGTGGGGTGGAAGCAGAGGCGGAACTAGCGAGTTGTGGGCCCAGGTGCAAAAAATATTCTTTGGCCCTGATGATATCCCAGGTAACCCAGTAGGGAGCTTCGGCAGTGCGGTGATGACGGCTGTGGGCCCTTGTATCAGCATGGGCCCCGGTACCACTGCACTTGTTGCACCAATGGTAGTTCCGCCCCTGGTTGGAATAAGGGAGGGTGTTGTATGTATGAAATATTGTGACTGCTAAATCTCAGACTCACACACCAAAGGCTCCATCTACTAAAAATAACAATTGTAGTGCTACTTACCTTATCCAGGCACACTTCCCCTCGCAGCGAGCCTGGCAAGAAGAATGGAAATATGTACTAATATTCGGTATGAATAAGTAACGTCTTATTCAGTGGGCAATATATATATATATATATATACACACACACACACATACACATTTATGTATATTTTATTTTTGTACTTTATTTGTTTAGTTTATTTAAAAAAAAATTTTTTTAAATATTTCATAAACATAAAAAATATAAAGTCAGACACCATAGTAATGTAGGACAGTCACTGTAAACAGGAGAGCGCAAATTTATTATTTGAGGGGGTCACTGAACACCCTGGCCCGTATTCATAGCCCATATAACATACACGCCCGGTGTTTAGCGATTTTTACTACTGCGCATACGTAGTAATTTTTTAACATAATCTACGTATCTTTTTCTTATGTAGATTGCGTAAATGCGGTCTTTTACAGTAGTAAAAATCGCTAAACATCGGACATATATGTTATAAGTCCAGTACTCTGAATACGGGCCACTGTTCCAATATTAGTCATTATGAGTTATCAAAATCTGTTAGTAAAGCTGTTCTAATACACTAAATTTTGTCTTTATTTTTAAAGGAGAGGAGCTTTGTACCGGGCTCATATCGGGCTGTGCCTTGGATTGTCCATATGGCTTTCAGACCCACCATCACAACTGTGAGATCTGCCAGTGCCGACCAAGGCCCAAAAAGTGCAAGCCTGTGGTGTGTGACAAATACTGCCCGTTCGGTTACATGTAAGTATTCATATTCCTTTTCATTGTGGAGGAAATGTTAGTCACATAAAAACTCATAAAATGCTAGGTTATTTCTCCCTGAAGCGTTCCAGCATGAAATAGTATTGCAGACCAGAAACTTGCTGCATTTTAATAAATGTGCTGTCTGGCAGAAGTATCTGCAACCTCTGCGTGTGCATATTTTTACTGGAACATCTTCATTTATTTCACTTACATGTCTGCCTCTGCTGTGTTGCTTAAGCACAGAACAGAAGAGGTTTCCAATAGCTACCTTATGAACATAAGTATTATACTGTAGGTGCATCCTTATGCATTCTTAGCCATACCTCTGGAATCTTATTACAGATTTTGGTTGTCATTTATGTATTCATGCATCTGTAAATTGCTCTAAACACTGTGCAACGTGAATTGTATTTTAAATACATAGTAAAATGTGCTTGTATAGACATTTCTATAGTGATCATTTCTCAGCTGATGTTTCAAACAAATTTACAGGACATAAGTCTTATTTCTGAATATATTCTAGGTTCTAAGACAACATAGCAATCAATAGCTTCTAGGTTCCATTATGTGCTTCTGCGCATGCGTAGTCATTTTTTAACATAATCTACGTATCTTTTTCTTACGTATATTGCGTAAATGCGGTCTTTTACAGTAGTAAAAATCGCTAAACATCGGAGATATATGTTATAAGTCCAGTACTCTGAATACGGAAACCTATCACTGGGTATCGGCTTCCATATGAGACTAGTGGCGTTGCTATTGTTGGTGCAGGAAGTGCGGCTGGAACAGGGCCCAGAAGAGAGGTGGCCCATGGCCTGCATCTTTTCCCCTGCACTCTCAGCCAGGGTTGCCAACTCTCCCGGAATATCCGGGAGACTCCCGAAATTTGGGCAGTTATTCCGGTATTACGGGAAAGCTCCCGCAAGCCCCGACCAGCTACTCATTTCTGTTGTAATCCCTAGAGTTACTAGGGATGGGATGTCATCAAGCCCCGTCCATCCCATGTAACGCTAGAGGTTACATGAATGATTGACAGGGGGTCAGACTTAATGACACGATTTGCATAAATCGCGTCATTAAGTCCCACCCCCTTGCGACCATCTATGGCTTCCCTCCAGGTTCTCCCGGAAGGAAGCTTTAAAAAGTCGGCAACCCTGCTCTAGCACTCTAAGAAAGCTGTCAGAGGCTGGCAGCTTAGAAGTCATATCTATAAAGAGTGCTCAGCCCTCATACACAGTGCTGAGCTCTGTTTTGCCAGCCTCTGACAGCATCTCTACACTACACAAAGGCCAGACCAGAGGCCCCACCTCCATCCCCACTCCATCCAGACTGGGATTCTGTCTCCATGCTATAAAGCCCAAGAAGATCATCTTCCACTCCCCAGTTTATTGCAATCCAATATCCAAAGTGGAAATCTCTCCAAACTGCTAAACAACAGAAGGTATGTTATAAAAGACCAGCCGACTAAATAACATAAATAACAGTTCTGTTCACTAAAGACATACAGAAAGAGGAATCTGGCAAGTACAATAGGTGATAAATGCTGCAGCAAACAGAAGACATTGTATAAGTGTTTATCAGTACAAGGACCTGGTAATATTTTGGCCTACGTTTATATAAAGTTAATCTTTCCAAGTAGAAATAGTGTCGGAGAGTAACTTGACACATACCAGCTTGTAACACCACATAATGTGTATTTGTTATTGGCTTATGGTATGATTATTTTTTTTTGTATGATGAAAACTTTTACATTTCCATTTTACAAAAGTCACCAAAAAATCAAATGTAGAAGCGCAAATCACTTAACAACCCAGTTTTCATCTTCCGTGTTCACTAAAAGCTTTGTAATCACTACACGATAGAATCTGTCAGATTACTTGTCATGCGTGATATATAGATTTGCCTTCTTGCTGGTGCTGATGTACTGTTTCTCTTGCCGTCCTGCAATTTTAGAGATCTTTACTGGCCATGCTGAATAATCTTACCATAGAGATGTATATTTTAATATAGTATTTTAAAATGGTTTCAGAATTGCAAACCGAGTGATTGAAATTGTGGTGACTATCTCAATGTAATTATTATTTTACTACCAAAAAGAGTCATATAACGTGATCGCTGTCAGACTGACATTTTGTCATCTGGATAACCCTTATTTTTTTACTGGTAAAGTGACAGTAATTTTGTTACTGTAATGGAGTGTTTATTTTACATTTATTTTATTTTTTTTAATATCTTTATATGTTTCATGGAGAACTCTTTTACATTTTTTGTAATAGCCCCTGTGTTAGGATGATAGTTGTGGGCTGCAATTGGACTGCAGTTGTTTTTTCATACTGTGCCTGACTCGAATGAAATGTAGTCCAAAGCATTGAGACATCCCTTTATGCTGGGCAGGTGAACTAAACCTCTTATTTATGTATGTGCTGCAAAATAGGATTATACATTGTGCTGACACATAGGGCTAGATTTACTAAACTTATCAAATAGAAAAATGAAGTTGTTATCCATAGTCTAGATCTCACTTCTATTTACATACTGGAAAATGTCGGCTAGAATCTGATTGGTTGCTATGGGCAACATCTCCATTTTTCTTTTTGAGAAGTTTAGTAAATCTAGCCCTTAGTGTTTTATTTTGTTTGGTATGGACTTCAGCTAATTCCACTTGTGTTGAAAGACTTAACATAGACCATGGTTGATGGTAGTCCATCCATGCATCAAGTGCTTGTAGATCACTATACCCTTGGTCTCTCTAGCCATATATACCCCCTAGTTTCTCTAGCTCCCTGTTAGGAGACTGCTCACCAAGGCGCAGAGTCTAACCAGAGCCTGGTGTTCACTGGAGCCACTGATAGTGGGGACAGTCTGAGCTGCAGGCAACTGGCAGGTCGTGGCCCCCAGCAGACATCTCCTATGCCCAGTGGAAAGTACACCCCACAACGGACTAACAAGTGGAGACAGACTGGGGCACAAACTCACACAACACTCCAGAACACAAAGAACCAGAGGCAAGGAACAAGGCTAGGAAGTAGAACACAGGACACAAAGGGTTAAATCCAGGGAACAGGGCACTCAACAGTTGGAGAAGACACAAAGCAAGAGAGAGAGAGAGAGAGAGAGAGAGAGAGAGGAGAGAGGAGAGAGAGAGAGAGAGACAGTGAGAGAGAGAGGTAATTGTCTGAAATTATAAAGAGGCTGCAGTACCCTGATTGGTCAGCAGCCTCACCATAGAATTACATTGGCCATTGCCTAGCAACAGCAGTTCACAGGACAGTGTGGGACGGCGCTCTCCACATGGTTAATTTGCATGCCATCACGTGGGAGTGGCATAACTCTGGAGGAAGGCACCGGGAGCTGGCGGGCGCCATGACAGATAGTTTGGCGTCCGATCGCATGAGGAAGTGGTACTGCATCTGAGGTAAGAGCAGGAGGGGTGAATATTTTACACTCCCTATACCCCTTGATCTCCCTAGAGGCACCTTTTAAGGCCTCCAAAATAACTTATGTGAACCAGCACAAAACTTGTTGTTTGGAAGCAGTCTGGGATTACCCACTGACAGGAGGTGCTGATCCACAGGAGCTTTTTGGAGGCCTTAAGGGGTGCTTCTATCTGTGTAGTGAATCGACCTACTTCCGCTCCTGGCGTGGATGCTAATCAGATTGCATAAAACTGTACATATATTGTATTTGTCACTATGAGATATCTTAATATAGGTTTGCTGGGGGTGCTCCCCTCATTACCCCCCTGTACCAATGACCTTGATAATAGGTCACATCACTCCAATTTTTAGAAAGGCCATAGAGAAATTTCTGCCCGTTTCACATTGGCCAATCAGTGTAAAGTGGGCTGGAGCGGACTATCAGATTGAAAGATTCAAGACTGCTGTATTATCCAATCAGAGTGAAAGGACCTTCAATCAAGCTTCATAGGAAGGCAGAAATAGTACTAGCAAATATGATTCAGTCATCCATATTGCAGTACAGTTTCGTTTCACCTTGTCACTTTAGTCATGTGCAAGTTCTGCACTACCTAAGCTACGCACATTTCCTTATATATTCCATTATTGTTATCATCAGTGTCTACACATTCTATTATTTAATCTATTTTTCATTATTGTTTTTATTATTTAATTTTCCATTATTCTATAATTATTTCAACCTACTTGATATTCATTGATCTTATTGCTCCATATATTCCATCACTCACACTGTGGAATTACCATTGTAGCATATTTTATACATTTTATTAATTCCTGACAGTTGCTATATGATTTTATTTCCAACGTATTTTATTTTATTAGTATTCTTCCACATTATGATACTCATCATCCTGCATCTACCACCACTACTTCCCAAAGAACATTCAGAATTGTAATTGCAGCCATACTGTAATAGACAGGAATTAAAGCACTTAGTACTGATTAGCATTTAAACTTTGCTAATGTGTCATCTGATCTGCTGCAAGGGTCTATGATTAAGAAATCTACCATTGTGCCTAATGCACAATTTCTATGTCATTTCACCAACTTAAATATTCTGGCATTAAATATAACACAATTTGTAGTATAAGAGTTATAGACTGGATATACAATATGTGTGTGTGTGTGTGTGTGTGTGTGTGTGTGTGTGTCTGTGTGTCTGTGTGTGTCTGTGTGTGTGT